>VZSE01004733.1:99082-137227 GCA_013398275.1 Promerops cafer
TTTTTTTTTTTTTTTTAAATTTTTTTTTTTTTTTTTTTTTTTTTTTTTGCCTGTAGCTTTTCCCTCCCGTCTCTGTTGCCAGCCCGTTATTGTCAGGCTCGGGGCTGGATCAGCCGGGGCTGCTGACGGCGCCTCTGCACTGCCCAGGCCCCACAGCCGAGGAAGCCTGGGTGCCTCACACACACACACGGAGCCCGGGTGACCCGCCAAGGGGCTTGGCTCTGTTAGGAAACATTTCTGTTTCTTAACATTCTTAACAAACGTTAAGAAACATTCCTGGGGGCAAGGAAGGGCTTTTTGTCGCGTGCCTGGGGCCCGGCACAGGCAGAGAGCAGCCTCAGCAGTGTCCCATCCCTGGCGTGGGCACCTCCGGAACCACCCAGCCCTGTCACCCCCTGAAAGCCACCTTGGGCTGCCCTGTGACTGGCAGGGAGTGGAGAACAGACCAGCCCGGACCCCTCAGCAGAGACACAGGCACCTGCCCGGGGGGCTGTTCCCAAAAACCCGCGTTCCTCGGGCAAGGAGTGTAGTGAAACCCCCGGAGCCCCTGCTCCAGAGGCTTTTAGCTCCGAGCATCGCCTGAAACCGGGGCTGTGTCTCACCCCTAATTCACAGCCTCTGCCTCTGACGAGGAAATTACAGGACTAAATGCCTGTTCGAGACTAGCCACTAAACGGCTCCCACAGTATTAGCCTAAAATTTGCTAATAGCGGCTCTTTCACATAAATTAAGTGATAATGAAAAAAAGCCTCCCTTTGAATTTATATATATTTCAGCAGAGAATAATGTTTTATTTAAAATAGTTACAGCGCGCCTTTTGATTTGGAGTTTAAAGTAAATAATATTTGTACATCTAAAACATACTCAAGACAAATGAAAAGCCTCTAGATGCTTTTGTATGAGATGCTGAAGAGCTCTACAAACTTAAAAGCACAACCTCAATTAAGCCCATCTTCATCTGGAAAAAAAATTAGCAACTGAAAGCTGAATATATTAGATAATGCACACTTGCAGGAGAGCATTCTCTTAACAAAAAATTCTTGATAACCAACCTAAAGCTGGCCTTCCAGTTGCTCGATGCTAATTTTGTTTGAAACTGTTTAACTAACTCTGAATAGATATCCATATTCAACAAAGACATAATTAATGGCAACCTTTTCTTCTGCTTAGAAGACATCATAACAAGCAGAAAAGTACAAAAAGATTTTTATAGTAACTAATTTAAGGACAAAGGGTTGACCTCTAGCATTTCATTAAATAAACGGAGCGAATGAAAGAAGAGTGACAGTATTCATCCTTGTTCAATTCAAGCAGCCAATTTCAAAATGCAAATCATAATCTGCAGATGTTGGAGCCTGATATATTTTTTTAAAATATCATTTGTTCAATTTAAGAACATCAGACATTTGAATTTTAAATTAAAAAAAAAAAAAAATCAAAACCAATTCCCAGCTCCAGGTTTAGGCGCAGCATGACTGCGCACTCGGAGCCGTGGTCTGCCGGGGCTCCCCTCCCTCCCCACCTCCCCAACCATTCATTTTAGACATTATTCCCAAAACCTTTTAATGGAGAAGTTCTGCTAAGCCGCACATTATTTCTGATTAGCACAGCTGGCTGGTGCTGCTGCCTCCGCAGCCCGGGGATGACTGAGAGCAGCTCCATCCTCCCTCCCCACCCGTGGGCACCCTGCTCCCGTGGCCAGGCCACGTCCCCATCTCCAGGGACTGAGGGGGATGGATCTTCCCTGGATGCGCTGCCATGGGGCTGCTGTGGCACGGGGAGAAGTGTCCTGGCTCTGGCCCCCATGGGTGGCAGAGCCCCAGAGCCCCTGCCTGGGGAGGTGACCAGAGCACAGGTGGGGACAACAATGGGAGGTGAGGTGACTCTGAATTTGGGAACACAACCCCAAACCTCCAGAGCTGGGTTTTCTTTCATGTGCCAAGGGACGAGGCGCAGTGAGAAAGGAGGAGATTTTGGCTGGACCACGGATGATCTGCAATCCTTTAGCAGGGGAGGGATGAAGTCTCAGTCCCGCTCGACACTTGGCACACACTTGTTCCACTGGGCTCTGGGGAAGTCAAACACTTGCCAAGGCACACGGGGGAGCCAGGGGGAGCAGCTACAGGTCAGTGGGTATCACACACTGTGCTGAGTATAGATCCACAGATCTATGGAGGGCTTCCTTCCTCATTCCCTTCAGTGCCCTTCTCCCCTGAGAAGGAAGGAAATTCACCTTTCTCCCCCGAGCAAAGGAAGCCCAGAAGTGATGTTAAGGGACACTTTTAATGTGCCCAAGGGGGCCAATGGATGTGTTGCCATGCCCGACACAACGGCAGCACAAGTTCCTCCCTTCCTGTTTCTACACCAGCTTTGACAGCTGTTTCCAGGTTTGCAGGGATAACCCACAGGGCCTGGCACTGCCGAGCCTGGACACGTGGGGTTTGGTTTCTCCCAGGAAACGGCTTTAGGGTGTTTGGAAGTGTTTTTGGAGAAGCATGAGATTTTAAAATTTATTTTGGCCATTGAAACGCACAGAAGTTTCTAGCCTCACTGAACTGGGCCGTAGGGTACAGTGGACCAACGCTGCCACCTCCTCAGCAAGCAATTCCCTTCCTTCCTTAATAAATGGAAAAGACCCCACATTCCCACCACAGGGCCCCTGGTTACCGCTAAGTTACGGTGAAGCGCAGCCTCTGCAAAGGCATGTATATTAATTAAATTGCTGCTGATTAGGACCCATCAGCACTCGCAGTGCAGTGCGCAGAGAGGGACTGAAATAAATGCCCAGGAGCATCCCTGGGGAGAGGAGAGCAGCAGCGCTGTGCCGTGGCCTCACCCCGAGCAGAGCAGAGCCATTTCTGAGAGGCCAAGTGCAGTGTGGTCCCAAGCTCTTCCCAAAGGCCAGGAGACTGCGCCCATCCCGGCCCTGCTGGCACTGGGCACGGGCAGAAGGAAGGGCCGGGCCTCGCCAGCCCTCCTACACAAACAGACCCTGCAGCTGTCGCAGGGCGAAATAAATGACTTCCGGAGGTTACGGAGAATAAATGAATCCATTCAGGCACGAGTGAAGGGGACATTGTTTTCCCCCTCGAAAAAAAAAAAAATCCCTCCCCAACAACCTATATATTAAGGTATCAATGAACAACAAATTCATTCAGTTATGACACAGGAAATCTAAAGCAGAATGGGCTGCAAAACAAACTCAATTTATCTGCGCCACACACGCAAGAGGAAAAAATGCCTCTTGTTGACTGCTCTGCCAGGACTGGGGCTCCTCTTGAGGATTCGAGCCACACACGGAGTGTTTTCTGCCGGTGCTTTAGCAGTGGGTGCGAACTTCTGAGATTAAGATTGTTCCCTTAGGTATATCCTCTTCAGGGACAACGTGTGCACAATACGCCTTTGGAGCGTATTCAAAGCCAGGCTGCAGATGCACATAATCTCCATCCTCCTGCACCACAAACAGGAGATGTGGAGGTTTGGGTTTGTTTTTTTTTTTAAAAGGGAGAGAAATTAGTCATTCAAAGAGCAACCTAGTTTTCACTGTGGAAACCTTCATTTTTATATTAGAAAAGAAGAGGCAAAACCGAAAACACAGACTTGAGCCAGACCCGATTTCTCAAAAGAAGGCAGTAGCTCCCTACTCTCCCAGCTTTCAGCAGCAGCCCTGAGCCCACCCAGGGGACCCCATCTGCTCCACCACACGTCTGGGCACACGCTGAGCCTGAGGGGACACCCCCGGCCCTGACCCCGAGAAGGACAGAGGGACAGTGCCCTCCCTGCCTTCAGCACTGCCACGGACCCGCTTCCCTGAGCCCACTCCCCTTTGCTGTCCAGCACTACAAACCCGAAACACGGCTGAGAAACAAAGCCTATCCTCCTCTTATTTCTGGGACATTTATGCTTAGCTGTTTTCCCCAAGTAACGTTAAAAAAATCTCTTAAAAATGAGTGCAGCGGGCCAATCCTGCTGTAGAAACAGAATTGGTACCCAGCTGCAAGGAGCACTTGGCGTGCAGGGGAATAATCCAAAAGGTTTTAATTAGGCAAAGCAGCAATAAATGAAGGAATATGAGCTTGAATGAGAACACTCAAACGTATAAATAACCGGGAAAGGTGAGACAGGAGGGGAGATCTCCCTCCTGCCAGGGAGCCCCAAAACAAGGCAGGGCACAGCGTGCCCCCCCCCGGACCCCAGGGGCTCTGCAGGAGCAGCATCCCAGGCGCAGTGGGGCGCATTAATGCGGAGCACATCCCCGATCCCGTGCGCGGAGCCAGCAGCCCACCCCTTCCGTCAGCCGGTGACTTCCTCCGCGTCCCGGACAGCTGCACGTCTGTCCGTCTGTCTGGCTGCGGCGCCCGAGCCGCCCCGTGCAGCCCGCGGTGCTCGGCTCCGGAGGGGTCCCCGACAAAGGCGGGATGCGGCCGGGCGCGGGGCTCCCGGCCGCTCCTTGGGAAGCAAGTCACGCTCCCGCGACAACTGCTCCTCTGTGCCTGTTTGAACTGTCCCTCCCAATTAGCAGTAATAAGGGACTCTGTAAAGATGAGCAAACACAGTGCATTCATTAGTCCCGGTGGCCCCCGCCCTCCCTCCTGGCAGCCCCGGGAGATCCCCAGGGCACCGCTCCCGAGGATGCCAAGCGCATCTCGCCCGGCCCCAACGAGCACCGGCAAAAGGCAAATTAATGACGAGTCGCTCGAAGAGTTTGCCCGAAATTATTTTATTCTGCCCAAGAATTGATTACTCCCGGCCTGGAAATATGTCCAAATCAATACACCGAAGCTCAGGACAAAAAAAAGACATGCTCTAGCCCCATTTATTTATCCACTTTTTTGAGGAATGGCACATAATTTACCGGGTCGGAATTGCAAAGCCTTTCCAGAGCGAGGACTAATGACCAGCTGTGGGAAAGCGATGCCTCCCATCCATCTCCCAGGCGAGTCACAAGTCCCCACACACCCGCCGGTGATGGCCGTGGGGGTGGCCAAGACGCCCACAGTGACAGAATGTGCCTGAGGCCATCCTTGCCAGGCAGATTGATACGGAAGTGAAGCCTGTGGGTCGAGGCACCCACCAAAAAGAAATGCTTTTAAACCTCCCCAAAAGGATGACTGGTGCCCAGGTGGCAGTCCCTGCACACCCCGTTTCTCCCTGGCCAGCTGGAACCAGGATGGAGCAATCAGTGCTGCAGGGGTGAGCTGAAAGCGATGCTGAACGTGCACCACAAACGCTGAAACTGTTTGAGCAGCATCTGTGGCCGGGCCTCAGCACTGCACAACAATAACCGGCGTTACTCAGGGCATGTGGCTTCAGCTTCCCAAAGCAAATGGCACGAGGGTCACCGTGGGACAAGGACTCGTCGCATCACCCAGGGGCTGAGCCCCAGGCCTGGGGGAGATGGCAGCACCGTGTGCCGCTTTCCGCAGCAAAGGCTCCCCGCGCACCTTGCGGGTGACACGCGCCTACCAGTGCATCGCATTTGCCAATGCTCTGCATGCTCCACGGGGCCCTGGATTTTCCAGGGCATTAAACCCTATCCCCCCTCAGAAAGCTCGGCGGCAGCTGTCATGCTGTTCTCAGGGGGTGGGCGGGAGGGCTCCTGCTGCACACCATCAGTGTCACTCCTGAGCTGCTGGCGGGTGAAGGACGAGGTGGCCCCGGTGGCCCTGGGAGCTGCCAGCACCAGCAATGAGGTGCAACTACAGCAGCACATCTGCAGGGACACTCATGGGGCCTCCTGTGCACTGCCACCCACAGAAAGGACGCATCTGACTGTGTTAAAATGGGAGAACTCAACCCATGAGCCCTGCAAACATCTTCATGTAAAACAGAGACATGAAGCAGCAGAGCACTGCAAAAATCCAAATCCAGGGCTTGCTGGCTTCCCCTTGAGCAAACCCCTTCCTACCTGGGCTGCTCCAGACATCTCTGAGGGCATCATGTCCCCAGGCCTGGGCAGTCTTGGGCTGGAAGAGAACTCCCCTTGGCCCTGTCTCACAGACGAGAGGTGCTGGGGAGGGAGAGGGAGCCCGAGAAAGAGCAAAACACAGCGGGGTTTGAAGCAAGCCTTGCTGAACCCCAGCTCAGAGGCAGGGCAGGGAGAAGAGCGTGTTTGCACCCAGAGAGCCTGGCTGTGCTCTGCCTGCCTGGCCCTGCTGGCGAGCCTGAGCCCCTCAGCCTGAGCCCACGGCCAGGGGCTCCCGGCTGGCCGGGCAGCCGCAGCCCGGCTGACACCCTCCTTCAGCTGCACTTGGCTCTGCTCACAGGGGATTTTTCTAGACTGAAGCACTGTTGCTCCCCCATTCAGAACGGGAACATCTGTGAAAAGGGATCATTCATAATAAACTTGTGAGTGCCGGGTAGGAAAAAAAAATACTCGTCCCAGCAAACAACACGGCCTTTATTTTTCAGTGTGGCTGCCTGAGCCCGCAGCACCCTGGTGGGTGGGGCAGGGAGGGCTGTGGGGCTCAGCTCAGCCCCCTTCACCCCTAGCCTGCACAGTTCCCCAGGCACAGCCTGGTGCAGCAGGACAGGACAGCAGCACCGAGGGACACATGGCAGGGCCAGGGCCCCATTCCTTCACTCGCCTCCCTCACAGCCTAACAGGCACACGTCCCCCCATGTGGCAGCAACACAAATGAGTTTTATTACTCAATAAAATATTTGAAACAAAATAAATGGTTTTGTCAAACACTATATCTCCTCAAATAATAATGCACCAGCTTACCAGGAAAAACAACCGACATTCATATTCTATGGCAAAGGTTTATTTCGCCTCCCGGAGGAGAAGGGAATGGGCATCTCAATTCGGAATTCAGATACTGTATGGGAATACAGTAACTATAGTTCTCAGAGGGTTTGTGCAAATGTCAGCAAAACAAACCCCAAATCAAATTTATTAGCTGGTGGAGATCTCTAACAATCTTACACAGTGACTGATGAAGCCGTCAGGGAATTCCTTTCAACATTTAGTGATTTAAAGCCCCTACAGAAACTTCATTGTCTGTTCCAAGACAGAAGGAGTTCCTCGGTATCCAGTACTGCTCTGGCAGCAGCACTGGTGTGGGTGATATTGCCAACGTGTGCTTCCTTTCATCTGGAAACATTACTGGGAATCCTAACATCCCGAGTCCGGTGCAGAACCATACAGGGAGGAAGTGCAAATTAATTAAGAACTGCAGCCTGTGTCCTGAAGGGCCTGTCTGTATTTTGATGGCAAGGTTGGGACGTTCACTTCTGCCCCAGGCGTGCTTCCAGAAATGTCCCAGATGTCACTCCCCACACGGATCAGCCCCTGAACACCCGCAGTCTGCTTGGCACGGACAAGGCAGAGCTGCAGGTTTTGGATGCAACCAGCTCCCACCAAAAGTACCGGGTGCCAGAACCGGGCTGGCTGTGCTGCAGTGGGGCCGAGCTGCTCCCTGGGAAAGCACCAGGGCTGGGAAAGCAGCTGGGCTCCTGCTCCAGGAGGGGCAATGCCTTTCCTGAGGATGCCTGAGGGGAGGAAGGTGAAGGTGAAGGCACAGCTGGTGCCCCTGGAGCACCCACACCAGGCCAGCTCCCCTCCCAGAACCGCTTTTAAAAGCAAACCCAGAAATGCGCAGCTCTAATTGCCAGGTTTTTTGTCATGTATGCTCATCACTGGGTCATTTGCATTTTAGCTGCTAAAATATCAGGGGGATGTTACTTAATCAATCACGACAGCTCACAAAGTCCTAAGTGAGAGAATATTTTTTGATTGTCTCTGCTTGTATCTAAACATCTCACAAACCCACCAGCCAATTCTTCATTTCAATTAGGGCAATGCTGATCGTTAGCTAACTAATAAGGACCAATTTTCTGTCACAACTATTTCCTAATTAAATTCAAAACAGAGATTTCTAACCCAGATGGTCAGCGATGCTACAGATTTGTTTAAATTTGGTATCACAGTAACAAACTACTAATTAGGGTTTGTAAATACGCCAATTCCCTTATGACTTAGTTGTTAGTAATGCATACAACTGGTTTATTAAAGCACTAATTGTGTCTGGCTTTACTTGGGCCTAACACATAATCCACTTATCACATACTGGTACCAACTCATTTTGAAGGGATTATGAATGAAATCATAAATGAGGTCTCGCATCCCTTTCCCGGTACGCTTAATAAAGGTTTGGTGTCATATTTAGATGACATATTTAGATTTTCTGCCTCTGATGGAGAACAGCCCTGCAGTGACGCTGGCGCTCCATTCTCTAAAGGCTGTTCAACAAAAAAAAGTTTCTGCCCCAGCTCCACTGGGCAGCAAATTGTCCCAGCAGCCAAGCTCCTCGAAAGGAGCTCCGGAGTTTCCCAGAGAAAGCACTGAATTGTTTATATCCCACTGAAGTCACACTGAGCCCCTCCGCGGGGCCGGGGCTGGCACTGGGGGCTCGCAGGACCCTCACCCCTTTGCCTGGAGACCCTCACGAGCCTGGACCACCTTCCTGTAGAGAGATGGAGGGCAGCAAACCTGGATTCCCTCCTGCCCTTGCAGAGGGACAGCCCTCTGGAAAAGATCCTGTTTTTTAGGGAAGGCTTTGTCCAGAGGAGCCCAAATGGGCGATACCCCACAGCCAGGGCATCAACGCCCCTCGCTGCCGCGGCTTTATCAAGAGTGTACAAAGTAGGAAATAAATGATAGATAACTGTGAATTGCAAGGTTATGTAAACATGGAGGGGGTTCCAGAAGAATCCTATTAAACCATAAAAGAAAAGCGTGGATGGTTTATCACATCACTAAGACCCAAGAATGCATTAATAAATAGAAGAATAGATAACGAACTGTGGAGTACAAGGCTAAACTATCCACTATTGTGAGGATCCTGTGACAGTAGAAACAATGAAGGGGAAGAAAAAAGCTTTGTTGGTCTGCCACCAGAACCTTGCAGTGTATCTTTTATAGCCCATTTTTAATGAATTCACAGCACCTATCAGTTATTCTCTGCCCAAATCCCTCATTTTCCTCCCTCTTGAATGCAAATTCCCATGCTGCACTCTGCCTTCACCATGACTTCCCCCGTTAAACTCGGGGGCTCTCTGGGTTTCAATGGCCTTTCAGCCACAGCCAGAACAGGTTTCTGCTTTCATATTTCCAAAGGGTTTTCAGGATGGCAACAAAAGTGGGGCTTAATGCAAAGCAGGAGTACCTCTGAGCCTTGCTGCATCCTTTGCTTCTTCTGTGACAGGAGGGTGAATGCTCAGACAGGTCTGATTCAGCCCAGAGTGACGATGCCTAGACATGCCTGCAAGGGGAAAAAAAAACCAAACACATGAAAGCTGCTGCTCGTCTTGCTGTTTTCCAGCCCTCTGCAAATAACGCTGAGAACTGTTGGAGGGGACTTCATATTAATCCAAGAGATAGTACCCTCTTTGTAGACACTACTGAGACTCACTAACAATTTATTTTCACTGCACTGAGAGGGTTTTATCATTAAATAAGGACCCAGGATACATTTACTGTAGATTACTTTTATTTTTACTACAGCGTCGTTAGGTACAGAGCACTAAGGAGACAGGGCTGACCACAACACACTCTGCAGTAAAACTCTTCGGTCCTGCCTCCAGCAGAATCCAAAATCCTGATCTACTTCCATGTAAAAAAATCCCAAAGATTCTCTGCTGCTGCACTGACATCTTGCAGGAGCACAACCTCGACAAGGCTGGCAAAGGCAGAAGAGGGTTGCCCACATGTTAAAGCCAGGGAACGTGGCAGCATGATGGATGCCCAAAATTTCAGAGTTCTTTGGTGGCAAACCCCACCTGCAGCAGGTCCCCAAGGAGCCTGCACTGGGCCTAGTTTGAGGCTCACACTGGGAACTCTTCCTGCCTCCTTACTCTTCACATCCCCAGAGGATGCTGCAGGTAGGCAGGAGAAGCCAGCTGCCTTTCCTCACTCCTAGAAAAGGGAATTAAAGAGACCCAACTGAACCCCAAGCAGCAGGCAGGAATCTGGATTTGCCTTTTTCTAGACTATCCACACTCAAGCTCCCAGCAGTTCTTGGTGCCTGTCCCACCAGCACATCCCTGTGAGCTTCCGAGGGGTCCTGCAGGACAGCCACACCACAGGGTCCCTTGTCCCCAGGGATAGGACAGGGGTCCACCTCCCCTCTCCTTCACTGGGTGCCAGAGACCAGGCACAGGCAGCCCTCCCTCCCCTCAGCCTGGAGCCTCTCTCCTGACCACGGAGGAGCAGAGGAGGTGGCTGCTCTCCCAGGAACACACTTCAGGCCAGTGAGGAGTACAGCCGAGTGCTCAACAGGCTCTGGAAATAAGTGGAAGTCAAATAAGTTTGCCACTCTTTGTCCCCCTTTCAATATCTAGCTTTGATCAAAATCCTTGGATACTCAAGTGGTTGTTGACTTAATGTAGTAATGAAACATAGCCTTAAGTGAGGCCATTTCCGTGCCCATTCAGGCTCTGAGAGCAAGGGATGCAGGAGGAAGAGCCTCTCCTGGTCTCTGGGAGCTGCAGCAGAGCCCAGAGCAGAGGCCTGGCTCTGGCTCCCAGGAGAGGCAGCAGGAAGGCCTGGTGGCCACAGCTACACAAAGCACACTTAGCATCCTTCCTGTGCAACAGAGCCTTGCTGGTACAGTGCTGGGTGAAATCCACTGAAAATGCCTCCTCCAAAAGCTGCAGCAGGTGGCCAACTCCAGCAGGGCCTGGACACCAGACACCATTGTTGCCATTGCCTCCTCCCGGAGACCACTGGGGAAGAGGCTGGCACCATCCTAAGGACATGGACTGGATGATCTTAAAAGCCCTTTCCAACCTTAATGGTTCTGCGCTTCCCCAGGGCAGGCTATCGACCCGAGCAAGGCAGGAGGGAGGGAAGAGCCCAGGAGCCCTGAGAAAAGTAAAAATTCTCCAGGTGACGGGGAGCAGCTCAGCCAATTAGGATTTTAATTCCCCTCGTTATGCACAGCCAGTCAATAAATTCTGCACCAAGCAGCTGCTCTAATTCTTAAGCCCATTAAGCCCTACATCTGATAGGCGGGCAGGAGGGGCTGCCGAGGGGCACAGACGGTGCTCCTCGAGATATGAAACATTTCCTCTTGTGCATCTGGGTCACCCCACCCAGCCCCACTCCGAACGGGTATTTTATGGAGGCGGCGAGTAAGAATTTATATAAATATCCTGCCAGAGCCACACACCCCACATATGGAGAGAATAAAGAGGTGACTGGATGAGATGCGGTGAGTGAGCGTTGGTGCTGCAACAGAGCAGGAGAGCAGAGCTGAAGGGGAGAGTCTGGGATGGAGCAACAGGATTTGGCTGTCTGAAAACAGAGGGAGATGGTCCCAAAGAGCTGGGCAAGCAGCCAAGAGGGAAGAAAAGCAGGATCAGAGATGAGGGGAGGAAGAAAACTCCTGGAGCAGTACAGCAAGCCCAGAGAGGGCTGGCTGTCTCTGAGGCGAGAGGAGCCAGGAGCCACAACAACAATTCCAGGAGCGAAGGGGCAGATGGCTGGAGCGGAGGTATCCCCCCTCCTGCAGAGATGAAAGGCAGGAGAGAAAAGGGAATACACTGGGAGTGGAAAAGCCTTTGGCAGCCAAGACGGTTTTGCTTGTTAATTGGCAACAAGCTAACACATTAATTACAAAGTTACTGGATGGTCAGGAAAAACACTGGCAGCGGAGCAATTTGCATTCCTCCGGAGACTGAACAGAGCCGGCTCTAGGAATGCTGCCTCTGCTCACCCTCATCCAGGATCTGAGCACCCCAAGGCCTCGGAGCCAGGCAGAACATGAACAGGGATTAAAAACCATCCCACCTTCAGCTGAGCTCTTGCCCATCTCAGATTAGTGTGAAAGATTAATTGCAGGACATGTGCATTCAGACAAAATTTATTCTCTTTTCATCCCCTAGACACACATTTGAAAATAAGATGCCCACTGCACAGCAGGAAAACACCAGGCCTACAAGGGGCTGCTGTCCTTGTCAGCTCCACAGGGCCCTGGATGAGAGAGCAGTGATGAGCCCTTAAGCCTTGGTCAAGGCAAGGGGGCATAAACGAAAGTTTGCTCGATTCTGTGAATGCACAAGCTGCAATGAGCCTGCTCCTCTAATCCTATCCAGCCCCAAAACGTAATTACCTCACTTGGAAGGCTGGCTGGAGCCATTCATGTCTCAGCCCCAGCCAAAGCCCTGTCTCTCTCCAAAGGCTGTTCCTGACCTGGAAGCCAAACACGGGTTTATTTTCAGGAATCAAACACAGCCACTGGCGTGTGCTGGAAGTTGCAGCTCCCAAAGCTCACGGCACCCACAGGGCAGGAACACGGTGCTGCCCAGAACCCCAGTGCCAGGCTGTGGGGCTGGCCAGCCACAGCAAAGACCCCAGGACTTCCCCCTGCTGCATCCCAGGTCTAGCATAGCCCCCTTTGCTCCCTAAACCTGCCAACAGCCAAGGGGAGACACAGCAAAGGTCTGGACAGCTGCTGGACCACCACTATCAGCAGTGCCCTTCACTGATCTCAAATGGAAGAATATTTCACTTTTCCCTGAACTTCCCAGCAGCTGGAAGGTTGGTGCACTTCAGTTTGGATTCAAAATCTTATTCCTGGAAGGAGCTTATGGGTTCAAAAGCTCTGGTATTAAGGAAGAAATTCCTCCCTGTGAGGGTGGTGAGGCAGTGGCAGAGTTTTCCCAGAGAAGCTCCGTGTGTTTATTGCAACTCCTGCAAACAGCACTAATAAGTTTGCTAATAATGGCACAGATCAGTGGCTGCTGCTGGTAAATTAATTAGGAATGGCATCACTGTGCTCTGATTAGTTGCCATCCTTCCACCTTGTAATTTTGTCACCAGCTCATGTTTCAAACACCACTAGAAGCCCACTCGAGCAAGCCCATCCCGAAAGGGGGACCTGCAGTGCTGGGCACATGCTCAGAACTGAGAGAAAATGGCTTTAAAACCTTCAGAGCTTGTCAAGGCCAGTTTATTCAAGGTAATTAATCTGTCATTTTAAGAGCATTATGTATTTCCTGCACAAACCAGCTGACAACACGATGCTGCTGCAGAAGCATCTCAGTGTAGCGGGCCCCAAGAACGCAAGGCTCAGGCCTTTCCCCTCCCAAAGCACAGCTTCAGCTGGAAATTCATGATTACGTGGATTGGCTTCTCTCCCTTGCCTGCTGGGGTTTGAACTCAAGGCTCTCGTTTCCTCGCAACTGTGAGCACCAGGAATTAAGTGCAAGTTTTAATTCCAAAGACCACTGAACACTCCAAATCCAAGGAATGCACCTCAAAGGCCTGTGGCTGCAGTGACAGGAGCCAATACTCCAGATCTAGAACTGCAGCCCTCACCACCTTTAGCTGTGGCAGTAACACAGATGGGAGCACAGAAATCTTTCTGTTACTTCTGATCACCCAAGTTAATAATTTAGCAGGAAATGGGGTTCCTGGGGGTCATCAGCATTAATTATTCTGCAATGCCCTGGCCCTGAGGAGAGACCAAAGATGCTGTGACACACTCAGAGATGCACTGATGTACCTGCCTGTCCACTGTCCACCTGCAGCAGAGAGAATTTTAACTGACTGGAACTAAAACAGCCTTCTGAGGTTCTCAGGGAACAGGCAGCAAACCCTGCTAGGACAGTTCAGATGCTCGCTGCACTCATGGTGCAATCCCTAGGTGCCGCTACATCAAATGGAGATCAAAAGCAACAATAATCTGTAATCAAGGATATCTGCATAATAGTTTTCCTGAAGGATGTTTGTGCAGGTGAGCGAGGAGTAAAGCATTGTTTCATCAAATGGTAATTTCCTTGTATCTCAGAGAAGGAATCCCATTCGCCTGCCGGGGTATAATTCAATTAAAGGGGAAAACCCTACGCCAGGGAATGAAATCTATCGGTGTGACTGCAATGCTGCAAATCACACCAAGCAAGAAAATGGCATTTGGTCCTGACATGATGATTTATTTCCTACTCAGTATCTTATAATTCTTACAAGATAAGCCAAGACGAGAAATTATCACGTGTGTGTGGGGGTTGTGCCTGATCCTCTTTATTTTCCCTTCCCAACTGCAGGACTGTGCGTTTCAGCCTTATCTTTGAAGAGGCCAGTAAAATAAATGGAAATATTTTACAGAGGCCAAGCAACCCTTGCTCTGCACCCATGGCCAGCTCAGGCATCTCCAACATCCAGCCACGTCCAGCATGGGACCAGAGAGCCCCACTGCTTCTCTTCCCCCATCCCACTCCCCGAAGCCCACAGCTCCCTTTCCTCAGGAGGGCAGAGAGGAAGGAAAGCTCTGCTCCATGGAGAACTCTCTCCCCTCTCTCACCACAGGGAGAGTCCCCAGCAGCTTGGGAGTGACAGGGGAAGGCTGTCAGCTGTCCTGCCTGGATGAGGCCCCAGCATGGAGCCCTGCCAAAGGGAGGCTCTCTGTCTGCCAGCCTGGGGACACTGCCCATGTCCCGGCCGTGCCCAGCCCACCTCGCCTGCCCACATTCTTCTCCCCTCCCTCGGCAGCAGCCTGTAAGGGCACCTCAGCTCATCTCCTTGGCCACCAGCAGGAATGCCTGAGGGATGTGATGTGGTGCCACTGTCCTCCTCGGTGAGGGTGTCGGGAACCCCTCGTCCATGGACAATCTATGAATTCATTGTCCACCCAATGCAGCTCAGCTCTTGGGCTGCACATGTCACAGCCACCCTTTGCACAGCACTGGGAGAAAGTCGTGGGCAGCATTACGAGAAACACTTGGCTTCCTTCAGAGAGGCTTTTTAGCTAATTGACCCTCCTCTGCCTAATTGGCTTTCAGGATCTTAAAATCTTCCCCCTCTCACCATCAGGGAAGCATCTTTTCCTCTCCTTGCCCATATTATGAATTCCTGAGCACAGGTAAACAGACATTCATTCCAGCCTGTCAGCAGGCAAGGAAAGCTAATTAAAGTATTTGTAGCACTGCTGGATGGTATTACGATCCTCTGCAACTGGATCAGAAAGCTGTCTGGCCAAAAATAAGTGGTACTTGAATTTATAATATTTCTATTGTATGCAGTTTACCCCTTTACCACCACTCCCCATAACATCTCTATCACAAAAATGTCCCCACTCCATGAAGTCTCTTCTCACACACCTTCCTGAAGGGCTGTGTGACCACACAAATTCGACCACCTGGTGAAGGCTGTTTTCTACCAAGTGCCCTAACAAGTTTGCCAACAATGCTCCCAGCTGTGCTGGGGGTGGACAGCCAGGCTGGGCATGCTGCAGCAGAGGACAAGCCACCCCAATGCGAGTAGGAGGAATAGATGGGTGACAGTCACCTTGTGCTTTGCACTTCACCTGTTACCTTCCTGTGCTTTTCCCTCTTGGAGAAGTGGCCGCATTGAGTCACTCCAAGATTTACCCCTGAACCAAAAGTTAATCTGAGCTTGAGAACAAAAGCAGTGCTGTTTGTCCTTGCATGCCAAGGATTATGACTATTGAAAGGGTTCCTCACTATTGCCTTGTCACTGTCCCCACTTTAATCTCCTCCTCTGCTCTGTTCCCTGCCTCCCTCCTGTCACTCCCGCCGCCTCGGGATGCTTGGCCAGGCCAGGGGGATGCCCTGGGCGAGCCCTGCTGGGGAGCCCACGGCCCCTTCAGCTCCCTACCAAGATCATCAACTCCTGCCAGAGAAGAAACTCCCACCAAAAATAATTCTGATACCCAAACTCCGTTACTAACTGCTCTTTGACACAAACGGCCTCGGCAGCCCCAGCAGATCCAAGTCCTGCTGCAGGTTAGACGTGCTGTACCTCCAAACACCTTTCTGCAACTCAGCTTCCCCTTTCCACAGAATTTATTGTGTTCATCTGCTGACAGAATAAGGCAAAACCCACAAACAGCCATTTTTAAGACACACTGAGCATTTCGGGAGCCGGGGCACCGATGTCACACACACTAACAGCTGGTGACAACCCAGCACTGTCACATTAGTCAGCGCTGCAGCAGATGAGCATTATTTGCCCATCAGCCCTGAAAGCCATCGCCACAACCTGGGAAAGAGACGGGAGACATGGAACACATGGCTTGGATGGAGTCACAGCGAGCATCGTTATCGGAGTGAAAAACAGCTTGTTTTCAAAGCCGTTGGCGGTGGAATTCAGTGTTATCTCCTGGCCCACACAAGGAAATCTTGGTGCAGCCATTATCTGAGAGCAAACTGGTTCTGTAGTTTGCAAAATTAATAGTATTTAGCCTGCTAGTTTCCGTAGTAACCGGCCCACCATCCCTCCCTGCCTGCCCGTGGCAAGGTCTCTGAAGCATTTCACATAGTACTTATCCATTTTCTTGCTCTCACCTCGCTTTCACCTTTACTTTCAGCGCAGAACGCAACACAATCCACCGCCACTAAAGACTAGGCTGAGAGTCAGATTAAAATTATCCCTGTTTGCCCTGACCTCTTTTCTCTGCAGGTGAGAGTGTCCCCATTCAGCAGCTAAATGAAGCAGAAATGATGGAGTGTTTGTTTTCCCTGACTTTTCCTCAGCTTGCCAGTAAATTTACAGCCACGAATATGAAGTGTTAATTTAATGTTCCCACTGAGCATCTCATTGTCAACAAAGGCTTCAAACCCTACGAGAGGAAAAGGTTAGCTCATGCAGAAAATGACCCTTATGGCTTGATTGCCTTCTGGTCCAGACTTGCGGCGAGCAGAAAGCGGAGGGCTTTGACTCGCAGCTTAATGCATTTGATGGCGATAAATGGGAGCTCTCTGCCTCGGCGCAGGGACGGAATCACCTGTAATGCTCACTTATTTGTCCGCGCAGACAATCTCCGCAGCCCCAAAGGGAAGCGGCCTTGTCGTGCCCCCGTGTCCCCAACCCCCCCAAACTAATTTGACAGAACCGAAAAGTTAAACCCTTCATTATCCCCCAACTTCAGCGGAAGGGGCTTGCTGGCTGCAGATTACAACAGGACAAATTAGTGGTGGCGTGAAGCATGAAATTGCTTTCTTCACCTGGTGCTTCAAAACTTTAAGGCCTCACTCAGCTCTGGTGATGCGCAAAAAAAAGAAGTTCTTCCAGGGAGGAGAAGGCATGGAAGGAAGGAGGGAAAAAAATTATTAAGGTTTAAATAATCAAAAGCCTCCGTGGGCTTTTTGTGGAAGAATTATACACACAGAAGGCTTCACTACCAGCACATTTAGTTACTTTCTCTGGCAAAAGAGCTTAATACTCGCTGCAAGTAACATTTACAGAACTAACTCGTGGCCTGGTTGGAGCACGAGCAAGAGTTGCCACATGCTTTGTGCTACACGAACCCTGCTTGGGATCTTCAGGAGAAAAAAGAAACCCTGATGGCGGTGTGGAACAGGATACAACAATTCAAAAGAGACTCAAATACCAGATTTTATTTTTCTTACAGCTAAAACTAAACCTGGAGATTATGACACATGCTAATGCACACACGTTCACTGGGAAATCAAGCAAAACCCTCTATTAGCAGCCAAAACATTAAAAAAAAAAATAAACATCCCAACCCCAGCCAGAAGCTACTGACTCAACACCCACAAAAATGCCTTTCCACAAGCTTTTCTGAAAGCCCAGTACCAGACGGGATTAATTTGGGTGAAACCCTGTTTTGCACTGCTGGCATTTGGACTTCCAAAGCCAATTTGGAGTCAGAGGTATAGGTAGAAGAAAATGTCACCAACTGGCCCAGCAGTTTGCAGCCCATCTCTCAGTGCTTCCCAAGGCAGACAGGGATTTCAGAGGTCACAGCTGAAGCACTGGCATTTCATCAAGGACCTAAATTACACAAATGAGTCTCTAACTCATCCGGCTGGCTGCGCACCTCCGGGAAGCAGCCCCTCGCATCCCACACAGACACCACTGAAATCACAGCCCCAGGAAAGCCAGGGAGCAGGGGAAGCTGATGGGGGAAGCAGAAGCATTCACAAAGTAACACTGGGAACCGAATTCCACAAGCGCTGTTTTAACTGTGTTTCCTTCAGCAAGAAGCAGACGCAGGTCCTGTCGTGTCAGCACGTCCCTGCGAGGAGCAGGAGTGTTTGTGGAGAGACGGCTGCTCCCAGGCCCGAATGTTTTATTCAGCGTGTGCCGAGCCACGTGCAGCCAACGCCAGGCTGGAGCTCCGCGGGCTGCTCCCAGCCACGCCGCCTTTGGGAGCCATTTGCCGGTCACATTGTCAGTTAACAGGAGTCATTTTGAAAGCAGCAATTCAGTCTCTACAGTCCTTTCCTAACAGCATTTTCAGCCTGCAATTTGGATGATAGGAAAATTACAACCCTGCTGCACTATATTATGTGATATAAATGTTATTGCAATTAAGCCGATGAGGAGAAACCCCAGAAAACAAAGATGTGTCGTTGCTGCTTTCTCCTTGTTCTCTCCCCAGAAGCTGAGCAGTTATGGAAGGGCAATGCAGGGGAAGAAGCATTTCCACAAGCTGGAGGGGCTGCAGGAGCATAGGAGCAGCACAAAGCCCCAGGGACAGGCTGGGATTTCAAACAGCTCCCTAACAAGTGATTTCCCTATGGCACACATGAGGGAGAACTGCTCTGAGGAACAAGGTACCGCCAAAAGCAGTCCAGGCATCCAGGCATCCTTCTGGCGATGAAATAGGACACTTTAGGGCACTCTGGAGGGGACTGCCCAACAACTATGCCAGAGATCTTCATTCCTCATATCCTCAGCACATACTCATGGTTTCCTTCTCCCAGCCCAAGCTCCAAACACCTCTGGAGCATTTTGATGTATCTGGAGGACATCAGCCCAGGTAGCACGGCATCACCTCCCTGTGCAGACCAGGAAAACGCCGTTATAGGATACAAGTCCTGTGGGTGAGCCAGCCCCCAGTCCCAGTGTCACCCACAGGCAGTGCTGCTGCTCGGGGACAAAGCCTGTCCCGGACACCCGGCCAGCTCTGCAAACACCTGGCACCTTCTCTCCAAAACCTCAGCTGGGCGCTGAGCAAATGTTTACTGACAGGAGCACCAGCCATAGTAAACGACTTTGATTTCACTGTTTCTGAAGAGGAAAAAAATAAAGCAAAAAAGGAGTCCTAGCACTCATCATTTACTCCAAGGTGCTGTAACCAGGTAGAAACTTGTCTTTTATATGCTGAACTGTGTCCATGAAAACACATTATCTTTAAGTGGGCACTGGAGGAACCACACTCAACATTGACTTCTTCATGCCATCACTAACACTGGATACTTCAATCATTTGAAGGTTTAAGTGGAGATTAGCAGAGACCTCACCTGCATCTCTCTCTGGCAGTTCAGCATGTTTCGGGCATGCTCTGCAGCAGCAAGGCTCCTGAAAGGCAAAGCCCCGAGGAAGCCATGCAATCTGCAGAACAAGGTCTCTGTCACAAAATCAGAGCCTGGAGAGGCATGTGCCAGATCCCACTGCTCAGGCGGCTCCCAAAGGGTGCCCAGCTCTTCCCCACTTGGCTGCAGATCCCAAGCCCGGCCAGCACCTCAGCAGAAATCCTGTTTCCTCAGCAGTGAACAAGCTCAAATGCTTTAAGAAATATCCCAAGCAACTCTGCCGCGCAAGAGGCCCGAGAAGCGAGACAGTAATTTCTTCCTTTTTGTTCTTTTTTTTGGGCTCCCAGGCCTGGACACTGGAGGATTCCAGAAACTGCCAACAGCACGTGGCTCCTTTGAACATCAGAAAGCTGTGGAAAGCACTGACTCACATTATTTTGGGTGGAAGATCTCCAGTCCTCCAGGAGATGGAGCTGGCAGAGAAGCCGGGGTGCCTCCCAACCTCCGCCATAGAGCAGAGGACGCTGCTCAGGCCCTGCTGGCTGGACGCTCCCCAGCCCTGTGGAAAGCCTCCTGGTCCTGCCCCGTGCCCCGGCAGCAAGGGGACTGGCAGCCACACGTCCCTAATGGCCGGCGGCGATGTGCTGCCACGTCCGGCTGATTAGCTGTGGGCGATCCGAAATGTCAAACCATTATCTGCGACAGCCGCCGCCACCAGCGCACAACACCCTCCTAATCACGGCCTTACTGGCGGTAAGTGGGAAAGGTGATGCTTAAAACACAGAGCGGAAATCAGCCTGAATTACTGAAACAAACCAGCAAACCCTTTGTTCCTGTCAGCCTTTCCAAGGGGGGCCTTGCCTGGCTGGCGGAGGGCTCGTGTCCTCGCAAGGCGATCTGCAATATCCTAACTAAGATTAAGGACGTTAAAAGCCTCCTGTCCCACCCCTATGCCCAGGTACCTGCACACCTGCCCTGCTATGGGTCTGTAACCTCTGCTCTGTGCATGCTCCCATCCCCATCCAAGGGTGGGAGCGTCTGGGAGGAAAATCTTGCCGAGGAAAAGGGGGACGGAGCTCCTCACAGCACCTGCAGCCCATGTTCACTGGAATAAACACCCTCTGGCACAGGGTGGGACAGGGGCAACCAGCTCCTCCTCACACCATTGCTCCAGAGCACAGCTCCTGTCCAAGTGTGCTCTCACTCCAGCACTCTGGAATGGGCAGTCTGAAAACACTCCCGGCCAAAACCAGACCCAAACGATGCTGCATTCAGCTACTGTCATGCTTGACACTTCTTATGATTTCTTGGGAAAATGTTAATTTGAAACATTTCTATACTCCGCGCCAGTGCCACAGCAGGGAATAATCGCCCCATTTCAAGCTCAGAGCAAGGCTCAGATATAAGGAAAAATTAAACAAGGATAAGAGCAAGAAACCGTTAAATGTCAAAAATATTTTACTGCCGGTTCAACAACAAAGTCTGGAGGAGATAAGTCTGTGTGTGTACTAATGTTATATAAAAAAGTGATTATTCAGCCCTGGGAACAGAGCTATTGATTCCAGTAACAAAGGGCACTATATACACTGCAGTGGGTTTGCTCTTTTTAGCCTGGGAAAATTGATTTTCTTAAACTTTTCCTTGAACATGCAGTAGGGTTTAATCTGAACCTAAAGGAGCCTTTTAAGAACTCCCATAAATTAAAATTATATCTCTTCATTTGGCACATTTTGGGTTCCTGCTGTTCTGGCAGAACCACGAGAAACGCTGGAGAAAGAGGTGGGAGGAAGTGATAATGGCATTTTGCGACAGCGTCCCTGCACACGTTTGTTTCCACACATTAGAAATAACATGTAAACATTGAAACGTTTGTTTCCACACATTAGAAATAACATGTAAACATTGAAAGCAAGTGAAGCAAAACATAAGACAGCTTAATACTACTGCAAGACTTAAAGGCTGAAATTCAGCAGGGGAAGAGAAAGATGAAGGCTGTAGCAGCACAGGAGGTAAGAGGCTCCTCAGAACCGACCTGGGAGCCAAGAGCAGGCGTGGGGCAGCCAGGAGGCACTGCTGGGCCTGCTCTGCTGTCACACCAGGCACAGGTGCCCACAGGTGCCTGACCCGTTTTGGTTTCCCACCTTGCCAAAGGCAGGTGGCACGTGGAGCAGCACCTGTGGAGGGGCTCAAGCGTTTGGGCCGTGTTCCCAGACAGCCCAAAGCTGGCAGGGGACAGCCTCCTTTGGATTCACCTGCAGGTAAAGGGAGGTGGTGCCCAGCCTGGAAACACCCAGACACCTGCTCTACATCGTGCCTGAGGATCAAGGCAGGTGAGAGCCCTCACACAGCCCATCTCTGTGACAATGGGTGAAGGTGTGAGCACCCCACGCAGCCCATCTCTGTGTCACTTGGTGAAGGTGTGACCCCTCACAGAGCCCACCTCTGTGCCACTGGGCCCTGTGGAGGTGTCATGCCCCCAGGGCCCTGCCAGCCCCTGCCCACCCACACGTGGTGTGCCCGCAGGCTGTTTACAGCTCCCGCACACCATCTCCTTTGTGGCCCCGCTGAAAACCCGCAGTGTGCAGCACATCACTGTACATTTACGCTGTTGTTTTCCCCTTCAGTAAGGCAGTAAATGACCTTTTATTCAAACAACAATTCCTAAAACAAAACCAAAAGCCAGCCTCTGGTCAGATGTGTGCGCGGCGAGGCAGGGTTTGTTATTTAAGCAGCAGCCAGACTGTGTGCTATGCAAACAAACCCCACGCTCTGTTCTCCCAACCTCCTGCTGACTTTGCAACTAATTTTGTTAGCGAGGAGAACACACTGCGCTGACATCAATGCAGCAAAGAGCCCCGAGACGTTTGTTCATAACTTTGTAACAAACATTGATCAATCAATTTTTGCCCGCGTGGGGAGGGAAAAGCCCACAAACAAAACAAAACACATATGGGGAGATTTTTTTTTAATGGCACAAAGGGCAATTAGGCACCCAACCTTCCAGTGAAATGAGATTCCTTACAGTCCTCTGTGCTTTTAAGTCTTCCCCTTATGCTCAATGGAAGCAAAATCTACTGTCAAGCCTCCAAAGGAGGAAAAAAATCAGCTGCAACCAAGAGATGGTTGCTGGGCCTGGTGCAGCATTTCTGAACGCAACAGAACAAAGACAGGTAAAGGCTCCTGACAAAGTGAAGGACACCCTATCCCACATGCACAGTGTTTTGTGCTGTGTATCAGATCAATGCAGAACCAGCAAAACAGAGAAAACACTCATTAGCTATCAAAAATAACTAAGTGCTGTGTAAACAGTGCAACATGAGTGTATTTACCCAAGCCCACTCCTCCAGCTGTGCACCACAGCAGCACAGAGGGACCCTGGAGCTCCTCACCTGGCCAGGCAGGGCAGGTGGCCCGAGGAACCATGGTGGCACAGCTGATCCAGCCTGCATGCCCTGTGGTGCAAACGTGCCCTGTGGTGCATGGAACAAGCTGCTCCCCAAGCAGCCTTCCAGCCACTAGCACTGTGGTTCTGCTCAAAGGCAGAATTTGATCTCAGCATGTTTCAGCCAAGCTCCAGCCCTCAGCCTGGACATTTCATCTCCATGCCCAGCACTGCTGCCTGGCCCTGGGCAGGTCCCTGGGATCCTGCCTGCCCTTTTCCCAACTTGTTCCTCAGCACTGTGGGGTCAGCAGCTTCCCACCCTCTCCTGCACAGCGGGACTGTCCAACAGCCGTGGGATGTTGGAAAGACATAAACCCACCTGGAAGGTGAACTCCCACAGAAGGGACGCTGAGCCTGGAAAACCAAACAGCTCTGACACTGCAGGACCCAGGGAAAGCCTCCCCTGCACACAAGAGGCCAGGGCTGCCAGACACAGCTCCAGGGAAAACAGCATTTCAATTTGAGATACAACAGCAGCCAATGGAGAAGAAAGATGAAGCACAACTTCCAAAGTTTACTCTTGCAGCCTAACTAACAGCTCACAACAATACTTCCTTGGCAAGCAGTTGTGACCTTATTTTTCCTTTGGAAACAGCCCTGAGGTTTCACTGACACAGACAATCACCTGCTCATTAGAAGGTCCCTGAGCAGGGAAATGCCACGGGGTGATTCCAGCACTGTCTGGCTGCTCCCTGTGCTCAGCACACGGCTCGGGGAAGGCGGCTGCCCAGACTGTGTCCCTCCTACAGCCGGTGACATTTAGCCAGTCCTTGGGAGCTGCTGAGCCACAGAGCCCCTGGCTGTCAATCTCCTGCTCTCCATCTCTGGGGGCTGTGAGAGCCCCTCCCAGCAGTACCCCCCTCCCAGCCCCGCCTGGTTCCACACAGACCACTGAGCCCCTTCGCTCTGACACCAGCCCTGCAGCCACTCTGCCTGGAACTGCCTGGAACTGCCTGAGAGCAGGCGGTGGCACTGGAAAGGGAGAGCAGGATTTTAAAGTTGCCCTTGATAAAATGAGTTCTCCTAATAGTTCTGAGCATTTATACACTTACAAATACTTACAATTTTTATAAAACAGCATAGCCTAAAAGATTTCTGGTGGTGGCTGACAAGAGAAAACAAGAATGTTTTGGCCAGATGAGTCCTGCCGTGCTCACAGGCTCAGGTGCTCAGCCCCAGCGAAGCAGCCTCTCCCCAGGGCTGGCAGAGGCCGTTCTGGATGGCACAGGCTGAGGAGCCAGTCAATGGAGCACAGAGCACCACCATTCATCCCGGCCGAGGGGTTTGGGAGCCCTCTCCCCTGCGTGCCCTGCTCTGGGCTGCAGCCTCTGACAGAGGTGGCCCAGTCAGGCCAGCAGCTGGCCTGCGTCCAGCCGGCGCCGCGGCTGCACAAGCTGCATTCTGCCCCGCCGCTATTTACTCACAGCTACAGATGTTGACATAACAAAGAGCTACAGACAGACGGACAGAACGGCAGCAGTGTTGCGGCGCAGACACTGCGGGCTCTATTCTTCAGGAAAGTGCCTCTGACTTCCCCACCCAGCCCTGCGATTCCTTTGGAAATCATCTGGGCTGGTGAGGCTCGCATTCCTCTCGTGGGACAAAACTGGTGTGAGAGAACATCAGCGTTGCTGTTTGTCCCTGTGCTGAACGGAACCCTTATCAACCCACAGAAAAACCAATTGTTTCAAAGCAAGGGACTGAAAGCTTGGGGATGCACTGGCAGTGTGCAGCTTCTGCTTGCCCCTCCGAGCAGCCACACAGGGAAAATCCTGGCTTTGCACTCTTTAGAGACCCAAAATTAAAGGGATGACTTGTTCCACAGAAAAAAACCCCCACACCTAAATACTTTTTGGGACACACAAAAACGTTCAAACAGCAAAATGAAAACATTTTGAAAACCCCAAGGGAGTGGTCAGAGGGGCAGAACCACCTGCAGAAGGCGGCCAAAGCTGGGTGTGGGAGGTGTGCCAGCGAGGCTGTGCAGCACTGCCCAGAGCAGCGCTGCCCAGAGCTCTGCACAAGCTTGGTGCTGCTCCGAGGTGTTCAGTCCTGCTCTCCTCCTGGCCAAGACGTGCTGGGACGTCCTGAGAGCCCTGCCGGCCTTGTGCTGCGAGTGACAGGGACGCAGGCACTGACCCCCACTCCAAGTCCATCTGGGAAAGTCACAGCCCCACACCAAGCCCTGCAGGCCCAGGGCACCGCTGAGCTCACACGCCGTGTCCCCTCATACACTGTGTCCCCGTGACCACTGGGATGCCTCAAGCACCATGCAAGCTGGAAAAGGAATTCAAGTTTTTAAACAGTTGCTTTTTTAAGCTTCTGGTGTGAATCAAAGTTCAGATCCTTCACAACTGGTAGGAAAAGATATTATTGCTTGGAACCATGCCCAGAAAAACTCAAAGCCCAGCTTCCTCCTGCCTGTGCTGGCTGCCAGCTCCCAGCGCTCCGTCATGATGCCATCTGGTGCCTACAGGCAGAACAGCCAGGGCTTCTCCTGGGCAGAGTCTGGGAAACGTTCAGGGGGGAATCAACAGCCCCCAGGCAATAACTCACAGCATTTGTTCTGCTGGAGGATTAACATTGCCCTTGCACTGCAGCAGTGTGTCTGAATGCCTCAGGCTGGGCTGCGAGGAGAACACGGGTACCAGTCACACTCAATTTTGCTGCTGCCTCCCCTGGATGGGGATTTGCAAGGTTGCACTACAGATATCCCTGCTGCTGGAAAGCTGTCCTGGCACAGCACGCGGCCCCGGAGTGGCCTCCCATCCCAGAGCCACACACCAGTGGTCCTGAAGGGGCTGTAAAGAGCCTTTCTGAAGAGCAAATAAATGAGTTGACTTCATAAAGAAAAGCAGGAAGCCAAGTATCCTCCTTACCTCAGAGAAATGAGACTGATTATGAGGTAGGTGCGCTTTCGAGGACCTGACAGCAGCGCCTTTGTGCGGGGTGTTCCTCAGGCTGTGGCTGGTGCAGGGTGTGGCCGGTGGCCAGCGGAGCCTGTGCCAGGACAGTGGCCACAGGCGAGCTGCTCCGACTGGCCCTGTCAACCCCCAGGGTCCCCCCAGGATCCCAGCACTTCACAAGTCCCTCCCCTGTACCGGGTGCTGCAGCAGGCATAGCTGGGGACACGCCAGTCCTGGGAGAACCCAGAATTCCCTTACATTTAGACCATTTTGCCATCTCCAAAGCAGTACAACAGGAAACAAACTTGGCACCCTTTTGGAGGAAACATCTTGCAGGATGCTGTTTCCCAGCATCCCTGGGAATCATCCAGACCTGACACTTGGTTTACACTGGATAAAACCAGTTTGTCCCCATCACCAGTACACTATTGCTTGGACAGTACACCAGTAGGTCCTGCTGTACCCCAGAAATGCACTCCTTCCTTCACCACACCCTGTAAACATTTCCCACCACAGGCCAGGGAGAACGGAGGAGAGGGGAGGCTGGGTCAGAAGCTGGAGAGCTCCTGCCGTGAGCACCAGCAATGCTGGATGCACAGAAACCAAAACAGATCCCCACGGTTTAGGGGAAACACGAGGCAAGATGTTTTCCAAACAATCCACAGGGAGCATCTGAGCCTAAAGCAAACACACAAACTTACTGAGGATATCCACCAGCACTAAACAATGCAGGAGGAAGATATGTTCACCCCTACATCTTTTTTTTTTCAGTCCCAGGAAAACAAATGTACATTTTTTAAAATGGAAAAGATGCTTCAAATCCTGCCGCAGCTCCTGTGGGAGGCCAAGTGTCCATCCAGCCGCATGTCAGGGCTGAGTGACTGATCCCTGAGAAGTGCCGGGCAGCTTTATTTCCTGGTGCACATTGCCACCTCGTGGCTTTCCTCCGGCTTCCAGAAGAGGCTGCAGGAGTCAGAGGTGCCCATGGGAAGTTGTTTAGAAATACTTCCATTTGTTCAATCACCACCTGCAGCTGCAGAATGACCAGGCTCTGAAATAACACTGGTTATGGCTACAGAGAGCAGCATCGGCAGCTTTAATTCCATAGCAATGTTTTCCCTGGTTCCAGTTTGTATTCTCTGACATTATGGTAGGAGATAAAATCAGGTAACTCAAGAATTTGACATAGAAAAATTAGAAATAATTAATTAAACCCCCCAGAAACTGCATCTTCCACATTTCTCCTGTTCCTCTGCTAATTCCTGGGGAAGCTAAACAGGTATGTTAGCTGCATAATTATTTGTTTGCAGAGGAGGTTGACACTGGTTTACAGAGTACAGACAACCATGTAATTCCTCTGTAGCTACATGGTAATTATTGCACTATTACAGAGTAATTAAACATGCAAATAAGCATTAAACCAAGGGGTCTGTATGGTTGCTGCCAACAACCGTAGGACAGAAAATCAATAGTAAATCAAATTATAGTGTACTACAGGGGTACCAGCTACAGCAGGTAGTTAAAGAGTATCATCTTTTACACTGCAAGCTATTTTTGTAGCTTTTCTGCCTGCACAAGTGTCTGGCCTAATGACCCAGGAGACATCTAATTTTGCAAGTTCTCTGTGTGGGTTAATAATTTTGCCATCCCATTATGCCTCTCCTTTTCCTGAGGACGGGAACAAATCCATCACTGATTCTGAGACTGGTACAAACCCTCCAGGGAAGAGTTCTCCAGAGCTCTGTGACACACGAGCCTGGCTTTGCCCCGGGCTTTGCTTTAAGAGACAAATCTGAATATGAACACATCCCTGTCCAGCTGTGAGCTCACTGCCCTAAACACAAAGTTCTTTGCTGCATGTCAAAGCCAAAATGTTCAAAACATCCCTCAAGCCTGAGCTGCAACAAGACCTCAGACCATGTGTAGGAGTAGCACCTGACAAACTCAAATCTCAGGTTAATTTTTGCCCAGAGATTCTCCTCCTGCCTTTTTTACTTTACTGAATGTTTGAGCACAACCTATCCCTAAAATTAGGGGGGTGTGTATGAAAGAGAGATCACAACACACACTGGGACAGAGAAGCTTCCCCAAGTAACCAGTGGTATTTTTACTCCAAGTTTGCACCCAAGCCCATGAGCCAAGCAGGTTCAGAAGGACCTACACTTTTAACATCCTTTCCTAGGGATGGCTCCTGCAGGCACTGCAGCCCCAAGGGAAGTCGAAGGGATCTCTGCCCTGTCATGCTTATTGAAAGGAATATCTGCCCCAAAATAGCAGCTCCCTTAATTTAGTCAGCAACTTCCACTGCAGAAGCATCTCTGCTATGTCCTGGCCGTGAACAGTGACGTGGCTCTTGCACTAGTCCAAGATACACAAAACCAGACTTGGGGCAAGCTGGCATGAGCTGTGGCCACTGCATTTTCTGCAACTACTTGACACATGTGCCATGCTTTTCCAGCTGTGGCTCTTAACGTTTGACAAAAACAAATAAATACCATAAACCATTTACACCTAGGGCCAAAATACTGCAGTTTCCATCTCCTTTTGTCCCTTCCAGTGGGCCTTTTGCAGGGCTCAATCCCACACCTGCTGCAGGTCAGGGGAAGCTCCATCCCAGGGGAGCCTGGATCAGGGCCCAACGTAAAGGCAGGAATTAATGAAAGCCATTTCCCTTGCACTTGTCTGCAACGAGCTGCTCCTCACAACAGTTGCCCCTCCTGATGCTGTGCTGCCGTTGCCAAGGCACAGGCACCCTGTTAAACCTTGTTCAGAAACCCCAGCACAATTTTAGATATTTATACATATTCATTCCCAGTGAGCAGCTGAAACAGACACGTTTATTTTGACCACAGACTGCCTTTGAGATGCATACCAAGGCTCTTCTGACCCTTGGTTGCCTTACTCTGTTTCCAAACACAGAAATCCTGCATGGTTTAAAAGCAGGCTCTTACTACCTTTAATACATATATTTATTAAGGCAGCAATCATAATCCCAGCCACTGTTACCCTTCCCTTGCTCTGCCCCCTCACTTAGCAACCAGTCTGAGTGCTGCCAGAATTATTCTTGGCCTGCCAAGGAAACTATTTTTGTCCCCTGAATTTCATTTCCTAGCAGAGTTTAATTTATATTTTGGTGCTTTCTGGTTGTCATGAAAACCCTCCTTCCCCTGCTAATGACAAGGTACACCGCAGCCTCCTGCTCCCACTCTGCAGATCCCAGCTTCCACCTCCATCCCTGGGACTGCACCCATGGCTTGCTGAGGATCACTCACTTGTCAGTGTATGTGCCAAAAATAACATCTTTCCAGATTTCATCCACTGGCATCTCACAGGAGGCTTCTCAGGAGAAAGGAGTTTTCCTGCCTCTACACTGAGGACAAATCCATGCAGCTGGAGTTCCCTGCAGAGGGAGCAGGCTCTCCATCCCGTCACAGCCAGGGATGGGAGTGGAAATCCCGCCTTTCAGATAAGCACATGGCATCTGTCACCAAACTTACCTGCAGCCCCTTGCCAGCTCCATCAGGGTAGCTTGCTCTTTGCATGGGAAATAAACAGAATTCCTGACTCGGGCCCCAGGTTCCCTCACTCAGCACCACTGGCACGGGGCACACCTGCAGATGGGAAATAACTTTCCTACACTGCTGAACTTTTCTCGAGTATTGGCCAAGTAGTGCTGGAAACAAGAGCTTTGGGCCAAGGGACTCGGAGGGGGTCAGAGCATCCCATTGCCCCTCGCAGGGAGTCCTGTTCCAGCTCATGCTGGTTCCCGTGGATACCCACAAGAAAGGAGGGAGCTCCTGAAGGCAGGTAGGTATTTTACCTCTCATACCCCCAGCACAGCACCCCTGAGTCAGAGCAGTACTGCAGGGACCTCCTGCACCCTGCACATACCCGTGAGCTTCACCTGTATCCTGCTCTCCACAGCTCATGGTGGGTCACTCCCAGGAAAAGACCAGGCCTTGCCAGTGGCACCACCAGTGATGCCAAGCAAGTGCCAAAGGGATTTATACCTTTCCAGCTGCCAAGGAGAAGGAAACACCTCTGTAATGTGAGCCCAGCACGCACGAGCACTCGCAGCCAGCAGCACCAGGGGTCCACGGGCATGTGGCAGGACCTGCTTTTTACACCAAAGTGGCTCCTCCACAGGCTCCTGAGGGCCTTCTCCCAGCACCCCAGGCTTCTCTGCTGCTCCATTGTGCCTTAGGGCCCTTCAGAGCACACCAACCCCAGCCCTGGGTTCTGCCCCTCTGCCACCTCTCTGGGTAACATGGAAGGCTGGCAAAGGCAGGGCAGAGCAAGGGGGAGCTGCAGCCTCTTCCCCTCAAATACAGCCTTCCCTGCAGGGTGTGCAGCTGGGCAGTGCACGCGAATAATTTGTCAAACACTGAACTGGAACTGTGGATAAGAATCATGCTTTTTGTACAGAAAATTGAAAATGAAATAGTGCCTAGAACTGCAGCTATTACACGGCACATTATCTTGGAGGGCTTTGGTGTAATTTAGATGAAACACCGTATCTCTGATTTCAGAAATGTCAACATCATTCTAAATGTACATGTGTTTTTCCATCCGTTTCCTGTGAAGACTTAGAACTCCACAAGCCTCTCTCTCTTGTTCTCTCCATTTTCTTTTTAAATTGGCAAATGAGTATTCCATCTTTCAAAATTTCAGGTACATTGTTATATGTGGGAAAAGTGCATGTTCAGAGATGGCCCTGAATAGCTCCATTATGGATCTCATCAGCTGTGACACACTTTCTGAAATAAAATCTATGCATTTGGATGAAACAGAAAAAATTAATACCAGAACAAGGATGAACTGTTTCACTTCCCTCCTGCGCTCCTCATATTCATGCTGCACTTCATCCCTAGTGCTCTGCACCTTTTCTTCAAACCTCCTTCAAAGAGGAAAACACACAAACTGCAATACAGAAAATTCCATTCAAGCATACAAATCCCCCTTTTTTTTGGTGGTCCAGGTTGTCTGCAGAGGCTGTGCAGGCTCCATCCTTGGACACAGTCCAAAGGCAGCCAGGCACGGTCCTGAGCTCCCTGCTCTGGGTGTCCCTGCCTGAGCTGATCCCCAGAGGCACCTACTGGCACCACCCACTGTGTGGGCTCCTGTTTCATTGTAAGTTCCTCGGAAAATGTGTACAATCAACATGAATTTAATCTGGTTCTTGCCATCTCCAACCTCTGATCAGGTTTCAAGAGCGTCTTACACCCCCCTGCTAATTGTCCTCCAATGGGTTCTGTTCTCCTGGGAGAGGGGAAAACAGGGTTGGCACAAAAAGCCACGGGGATGTGCCTCCTGCAAATGCCAGAAAGCCAAGAACGAGGAAGGGAGGGTCAGGCAAGGGGGCTTTGCTGCCGTGGCTGCTGCACTTCCAGCACTGCCAGGCTTGGCTCTGCTTGCCTTTACCTGAACCAGCAGCTGGGCAAAAGGAACAGGGTTTTCCCCCAGCCCATTTACATTCTCATTTAATTCTCAGCAGTGGCTCCTCTCCTGACCCAGGAGCTGGAGCTCACAGCCCAGGCTGCAGGAAATCCCCACGCACTATGCAGGAGGGTTGTGGCAGGCTCTCATCCTGGTTAAAATGCCCTGGGAGTGGATAAAGGTGAAGATCCCCACCACATGGCTGTTTGCAGTGACACCTGAGTACCCCAAATACCTGTGGCTGTCCACCACTCTCAACCATGTACAACACAAATAAATAAAGATGTTTCTCATTAGATTAAGGCTGATCAAAAATACATAACAAATTACCATTCTTCTTTTTAACAAAGCCAAACACTTTGTGAGACTATTGCCATTGCCATCTAAGCCTTCAGCAACTCCTCACATTAAAGCCTTGCCACTTCTGAAGTGCCATGGACAGTTCTGGGCACCAAGGCCACTGCTGCCAGCTCCAGGCACCTTCACTCACCGCTCCTGCACACACACAGGAATCAACCCAGGGAATGTTTATAGGGATGCAAGTCTGCAGCTTCAATTTACAGGTTCATTAACAGTGTCCCTGCAAAGATCAGTTTTTTTAATTGGAGCCCTAATTAGCAATGAATTCTCATTATTTTTCATTGAAATCCCAAAGCAGCTTTGGCACATTCTCTTTGTTCTCTTGAAAACGGGGAAGTGGAGAAATGTAAGGGAGATAAAGACACAGCTGATGATATACTGGGGGGGTGTTTTCTCCTGGAGCCGTTTCTCCACTTTAATACATTTTGCAGCAATTCTCCTTATTATTTAAGATATGAAGAAATATCTGCTTCCATAAAGAAGCACAAACACCACTGTTGGCTGCCCCCTACCCTTTCCAGAAGGACGTGTCCCTAGGATAAGGTGCACCCTGTGATGAGGCTGGCTCTTTGTTCTGTACTCAGGACAAGCCTTCATCAATGTCCAGAGGCATTTCCAAGCCTGGGGGCATGAATCCAAACCGTGGCCAGGAGAAAAGACCTGAGAAACAGTCAAGCACCCTCCAAACAGCAGCGCAGCAGCTCTGACAGGGAGATGTTAATCAGGGGGAGAGCTTTGCCAAAGCTTTCATTAGCACCGATGAGGTCAGGGCCTGAAGCAGGCAGCTGGCACTGGCACTGCTTCCTGGCAGCTCCAAGGACCAGCTCAGGCTCAGGCAGAGGTGGCTCTGAAGGTGATGTGCTCTCAGGGGCTACCTGAGCAATCCCCCCAGATTTACTGCACTGTGCTTGTCAGGCCCTCACTCTCATTCCTCCAGAGATGTAAAAGCAAAGTATCAAGCAACTATGAATCTGATTTTTCCTTGGGTTTGAGCCCTTTTGTGGCTTTGGAAGGGCCACAGCAGGAAAAGAATCAGCCCCAAGTCAGTAAATTTGATCACTCTTTTTGCTGCAGCTAATAAGCAAATAATGGAACATAGACATCAATTTTCCCCACAGAGGAACAGTGCAGCACCTGTGGCATCTCTTCCTCATCCAACGTGCACTGCACCCGCTCCTGGCTGGAGTCCTGTGGCAGCACAGGGACATGTACTCCTGGCAGGGCACTGAGGAACACAGGCACAGCAAGAAATGGGTGTCCTGTGCCCACCCTGGTGACAAGCAGAACTTGGCACTGGGGGAAAGGAGGTGGGCTGTTGGACCATGCTGGTGTCTGCTCCAAATCCAGAGATGTTTCGGGCTCTTGGCAAATTCTGATTGTTTTCTGCCAGAGGGATGGATAATCATCACATTGTTTCCACAGTCGTTCTAGAAATTATTTTGATAATAAGGGACCTCCTGTGACATTAAGTACATTTTAATTACAACATTGTCTGTAATGCACATATCTAATTGCAAATAATTATTTTATCATATTTTGTCTGTAGGCCTGTTAGATGCATCAGATATTATCTTCTGACTCAGTGGTACAGGTTAATTAAAATTTCTCTTTTAATACTGTTTCAAAGCTAACCACATAATTTCATCTGAACACCAGCTGTGTTGGTAAAAAATTATTTTTTATTCTTTTTTGTCATGCTTGTCCATGGAGGAAAACCCGAGCTGTTTCTGCAGGCTGTAATTACTGCACTGCTTTCTGCAGTCGTTCATTTGCAAAGGAAGAAAATAAGGAAGAATGTGTGGAACATCAGTGGCCAGTGGTTGCTTTGTGTGTTACTGGTTCATTTTGAAGGATTTTTTGTTCTCCTTCTCATGTACAAAAAGCATTTGAGATCTTCTCTTGAGAAGGAGAATTGAAGATACCACACAGCCTGGTTTGTCAGAATAAACTGCACTCGGGACTAAGACAATCAGAGTGGTCATTCTGGGTGTTAACAAAGCCCAGCTTAAGGGCGATCCCAGTCAGCTGCTTCCTTCCTCATTTATTTTTCCTCTGAGTGATAAAGACCCAACACAAGATGAGAGAAAAATGCAAATATGAACATAATGTTCAGTCAAAGAAAAGAATGAGTTTAGGTTAAATACATGGCAATATAAATCCAAGAAAGCCGAGGAGGGAATAAGAGGAAAACAAAAACTCTTTCTGCAGGTGGCAGGACCCTTCCTCTGTAACTTGCAGGAACAAGGGACCCTTATTTCACCCTCTGAGCATCATTTGCTAGGACCAGAAGCATTTCTGTAAGCCTGCCCATCAGCATCTCAGCTGTGTGCCCATGTGTCCAGAGCCAGCCCTGGGGACACGACCGGCGGGGACACGGCCGGCAGGGACAGGGTTAACAGCATCCCCAAAGGAGGGGAAGGGGGCTCTGCCTCACCGGGCCAGAGGTGAACGCTGCCAGGAGGAAATTGCTGCTGCAGCTCCACAGAGATCACAAGTGACCTTTCCTCTTGGAGAGGGGTGAAGTAAACAATACTTATCTTGGATTTAGTGCGGTTGAGACAAGCAGCGCTTTATCTCTGTTCCGCGCCACAAGGAGTAGGGAAGCACAGGGATGATTTTCCTGTTTTTACCGTGTAAGCCATCCCTTAGCCCAGTCTCAAGTTGAGCTGAAACATTTTCTCATGGAAAGATCTCGGCCAGAGCAGTAGGTTATGGGCTTGCACAACGTGCCACAAACCTCTTCGTGCAGTTCAACCTTTGGCAAAGGCACTCTGAGCTCTCCTTAGTGGGTTTATATTCTTACTCCATGAAAATTTCACATCCTCCATACCGTTTCCTTTTGGAAGGTATCAGGGGACATGCAATCCCTGTTCTTTCTATTTTGGATTTTTTTCCATCCATAGACATAAATGCTTCCCTTTCCCCCTCTACACAGTTGGAGATTCTGGCAGAAGGAAATCTGACAGGGTTTTTTGACAGTGGATTTCTCCTGTCTATCATGTTTTCTAAAAGAATGACATCTGACTGCCGCATATGCTGCAATGGGTGGAAATTTTCCACCACGTTTTTCCTAAATAAAACTCCACAGGCCAAGGAACTGTGAAAACTCCTTTGGGTGCCAAATGAGAAGGGCTAGAGGAGACCCTCAGTGAGGGTTAAATGGATGAGGCACCTTTACTTCCATAAACTCCAAACCTTTGCAGAAGCTGATCTACAGAAAGCAGATTGCAGGATCCAGACTTAGAGGAAATTAGGCATTTAGCAGAAATTTAGCACTGTTTTGAGCCTGAAGCAGAGCTTTGCAGGAGCAGGGGTCCAGGAGCATGCTATACAGGAACACTGTTAGGAAAATAACCCCTCAAACCCAGAGCCCACTGGAAAAGTCTTTTCCGTACGCTTAGTCATTCCAGGGCAGGGAGGGCAGAGCCTCGTTTCGTCACCCAGCACGCTGGCACAGCACCAAAGCTCTGCCAAGCCCCTGCATCTGAGCCAGGAAGCATCCAGGGAGCCAACTCCAATGCAGGAATATGCAGCTTGGGTGCCTTAATGGATGTGCTGGACCAAAGATATGCAAGAGGACACAAAACCAATTCTCTAAACGCAATTTGAAGCATTTGGTTCAAAGGACAGAAAGTCATTACTGGCATTCCATGCTAAGGAAAACATTACCTCACCAGCAGTTTGTTCAGGAGGCAAGTCTCCTGTTTTTAGTCTTCCCCTACCTTTTTTTGTGGGCTCAATATAAAATGTTACATTGACACAGGCAAGCGGAGAAGTTCCGTAATTTAATCTCTGCCATTAAAATTTCAGGTTCCATGGGAAAAGCAACCCTGCCTGTTTATCAGGTCCAGTGAAATTCAGGTGGCAGCCGGTGTCATGTTTCCACAAACTCCACAAACTCTGCAGCACCAAGCAGCTTCCAGGATGGGGGGAAGGAAGGAAGGAAGGGCATGAACCGTGCAATTCAGGGAGAATGTGCCAGCCCGCAGTGCAAATGCATATTAATAATTCAGGCCATTCTATTTTGGACGGGGAATGTGCTGCCCCTCACCTGTACTGCTTAAGGCAATGCCTGAAATAGAAACTCCTGTAGGAGCAGCCCAGAGGGCAGTGCCAGCAGCCTGGCAGGGAATTAGCTGTGATGGGAAGGGGCAGGCACTGCAGGGACAGCCTTTGCAAGGTCAGCCTTTGGTCAGTAAGTCTTGCCTGGGCTATGGCACCCCAGAACTCTCCCCCAGACTGAGGGATGCTGGTCTTCCTCCTGTGGGCCCAGACAGGCAGGCAGGGTCCTGCATGAGGAGGAATTTTCCCAAGGAACACTGGATCCCTGCCCAGAGCTGCCATGCCTGTGCTGGTATTGTCACCTCCCTCGGGACACCACACGGTGCTGGGGCCTTTAACAATTCAGTTCTGCCACAAGTGATTACTGCTCTGTCGCCTGAAGTGATTGCTTTATATAGATTTTACCTCAGATCCTGAAAGCTGAATGACCAAATCTCTTTCAGGAAATTATTCTACCTTAAGCACCAGCTTTCGGAAATGCATCATCTGACTTTCTGGGAAATTGCAAATGTTATGTTGTTAGAAAACACAAGTCACAGGACTTTATAAGGGGCTCTCCTGCACAGGCTGAAGTCACTGCTGCAGGTTTACTGACATTCTCTGGCTTGTGCTGTCCTATGCCAGCTCCTAAGTGAATAATTTGAAAAGTTGTATTTGATGATGTTTGAACTCAAAGGGAGAGCAAGGACTGTCCTAGAGCACTGTGATTCCAGGCACCAGGCACGGCATCTCTGTTCCCTGGAGCTTTTCACTGGCAGAATTTCCTGCACACCTCAAACCACTGAGTGCCTAAAGCTATGCAGTTTGGTGCTAAGCACCATAACGCTGCCCTGCTTATCACACAAGTTATCAGACATGAGAGCACCTGTAGCACCACAATTCCTGAATCTGCAATGGCTCCTTTTTTAACAAAGCAGAACATGACAAAAACGTGGAACAATCAGAAACCACCAGAAGAGACTAACTGGAAGCTGTTAGTTATGTAAATCAATTAAAATAAAAAGGAAGGAAAAAAAATAAACAAGAGCAAGCCAAGACTTCAGCCATGTGCTTCCTCAGCCAACTGCAGAAATTGATTTGTGGCAATGGAAGGGGAGAGCCAGAACAGCCCAATTCACTCTCTTCAGGAAGTTGCTGATGCTGAAATTGCACCAAAATTTGAGACAATTGTTGCAGAATGATAACAGCTCCAGAAGGAGATGGTGTGTCATGGTGTGATGGGAACAGTGTGCAATAGGAATTGCCAGTGACGGGAAGGGTGTGCAATAGGAATTAGCTGTGATGGGAAGGGTGTGCAATAGGAATTACCTGTGATGGGAAGGGTGTGCAACAGGAATTACTGTAAGCCTGAGCCGGGCTCCAAGGCGAGGGACGACGTGACAGCAGCGAATTTTCTGTGGCTGACTCCAAGCATCCAACTTTTCTGTGTAAGAAAAGGGATTAATCAGTTTTTTTCATTTTCAATGCTGTGCATCAGCACTACCCATCTTCCTGACTCCAACAAGTGATTTCTCACTTCTTACCACAGGGTTTGGTGGCACAGCCAGCCCTTGCTCTGCCTCTTCCAGAATCCAGCTGTGCTGCAGAGGGGGAGAGCTGTGCCACACTCACGAGCAGGGTGTGCAGGAGCACTGCCTGCAGCCCCCTCCTCCAGCCTGCTTCTTTATGTATTTATTTGTCCACTGCAGCTTCCACCCAGAGCCTTCCCCTGCTCCCACGTGCACAGGGCCATCCCAGGGTGGACGAGCTGGGACTGCCCCGTCCCCAGTGGGATGTGTTTAGGGCTTGTTGACCTGTTGCTCTGGTGACCTCAGGCCTTTGCAGCAGAAAGAATCCCTGAGGGGGCTCAGAAGAAGTGAGATGTAGCAGTGCTGTGTTTTCTGCTTCTAAAGATAGTAACTCTTGTGACATTTTATTTTCTATGCCAATTCATGGCTGAAAAAATAATTTCTGTGTAATGTGTAAATTGATTTTTAAGTCCTTTTGTTAAAAACCAAGAAGTATATATGCAAGCCATTTCCCTGAAACCCCTTGTTTTCTTTTTTAGGACCACAGCCTGCTTTGAAACTTAGTAGAGTTTACTTTTTACTCAGAAATTTTACTGAGAGCATCTGAGGGCCTTTATCTGAAACCCTGCTGGCTTCTGCTTCTGGGATGGATTGTTCTTTTGTTGGGTAACTACGAGCCTGCTCTTTTACCTTCCCTGTGTGTAAAGACAGCACGTATTATTTATATCCTTATACGTTTATACACTTACAGTGCGAGTGCTTATTCAAAAACCTTAATGTTTTCCAATAGAGAGCTGCACTGAATATCGGTGAGAATTTTTGAAGATGGGGTGGCCCTGGCACAGGTTGCCCAGAGGAGCTGTGGCTGCCCCTGGATCCCTGGAAGTGTCCAAGGCCAGGTTGGACAGGGCTTGGAGCATCCTGGGATAGTGGAAGGTGTCCCTGCCCACGGCAGGGGTGTCACTGGAAGGGCTTTAAGGTCCTTTTCCCACCCAAACCTGTGGTTCAGTGATTCCACGGCAAACCAAGAGCCTACCTAGGAGCCAGCTCCCTACGGTGCCTCCATTCTAGCTGCCCTGCCCGGGGCATTCCCGCAGCTCTCGGGGATTCTCCGCTGCGCCTCACGGGGCCCCGCGGTGCCCGGGGGGACCGGCCGGGAGCTGGCGCTGGCGGGCCCGGCGGGTCC
>VZSE01004745.1:0-12059 GCA_013398275.1 Promerops cafer
GCTGGGCCCGGGGCCGAGCTGGGCTCCCGGGCAGCCGGGGATCGTTCTCCAGAGTGCTGGGGACGTGTGTGGGGCTGGGCCTTGTTTGAGGCGTTACCGGGAGTCTCGCTGAATAATATCAGTATTTCTTCCTCAGCTCGGGAAGGCTGTGTTTCTTCAGAGACCTTTGTCAGGCAACAAGCTCAGTAGGAATCAATCTTTTTTTTTTAATGAGTTTTCTTGTAGTATTTTTCAGCTCCACGTAGTGACAGACTCCACAGGGCAATAAAGGACACGTTTTACTTAGACATAAGCATTTTTAAGTAAATTGATTCTTATTCCCATGTCCTTTCTTTGCAGTTTATCAGGTTTTTGAAACTGTGGCCAAGAAATACGATGTAATGAATGATTCAATGACTCTAGGAATTCACCGGGTATGGAAGGATCTCCTCATACATAAAATGAACCCTTGCCCAGGAACACTCCTCCTTGATGTTGCTGGGGGAACAGGTAAATAATTTTGGTGAGTTCCACATGACAATGCCACACTGTTTTTCAGCTGTTTGAGTCTGCTCAGAATTATGTTGCTTTCGGGTTTTTTTTTCTCACCCTTAGCTCCCTGTCTTTAAAACTAGTGAGGCATCTATTTGACTTTCCCAGAGATAGGTTGAGAACTGATATATTCATGTTTTGTAATATCTTGCTTTAAGAGTCTGAAAGTGTTACAGTCCTGCCATGATATGTTAAGGAAAACTGTGGATTTGTAGAATGTTATGGACTCTTTGATTTTAATAAGTTCCCATCTTGTCTATATCCATGTACACACACACTCTATGTCTATACAGTGTGTCTGAGGGGCTGTTTTTATACATATATATGACTAAAAGGAAATATTAAGTAAGTTGGATGTTCAAAGCCTTCTGTTTCAACTTCCTAGAATCAGAAAACATTCCAAAATGTGTATCTTTCTTTTTAAACAACTGCAGGTGACATTGCCTTTCGATTCATTAATTACGTTCGCTCTGTACGACAACGCCAGCTCCAGAGGAAGCTCAAGCAACATCAGAATTTGTCATGGCAGGAAATTTTTGAGAGTTACCAGAAAGATAAATTTAACTCACTAGGGGATTCTCAAGTGGTGGTCTGTGACATCAACAGAGAAATGTTAAAAGTTGGGAAGCAGAAAGCACAGCATCTTGGCTACTCTGAAGGTAAATGATGCTTTGTACTGTGGCAGTAACATTCCTGCTGGCAGGAAATTGTAAGGGACAGGATTTTTTTGCTGTTTCCCTGTGTACATTCACCAAGAGTGGGAGCTGTGCATGGGGAAAAGAAAATGAGTTGCACAGTCACTGACTGTGCATTTTGTCTGCTCACCAATAACCTGGATATCCATGCTCCACAGATAGACATGGTCTTGATCCTTTGGGGACTAGGAAGCAACACAGCTGCAACTGCATCACATACTGATAGTCCTGATGGAGGGAGTGTGGCTTTTCGTGTTCCTCAACCTGTGGAAGCTTTCTAGCAAAATGTGTTTTGGCCATTGTTGCATGGCAAGATGTTAGTAATTGTCTATAGCTACACTGTGAGCAGAGATTCTCTTTTTCAACTTAGCCACAAACAAATGGCAGCCAGCAGTGCTTTCCACTATGGTGCAAGTTTTGGGTAAAATCTTTGTGGCACATACACACTATGTGTATGTGCAGAACAGTGTTTTGGCTGATGTGCAAAATGAACTACTCTGTCTTTAAAGATTCGTGAGTAGAGGCCAAGGTGTCTTTCCTCCAACAAAACTGCAAAATGGAAACATTTGTTTTCAATATCACTTCAAAAATAATCAATTTCTTCTACAGTGGGTAGGTTCTAGCCTTTCTGGAGCAGTCTGAGTTCAGTGCTGTGACTTGTCTTTCACTACAGGCTTGTCCTGGGTACTTGGGAATGCTGAAGAGTTGCCCTTTGATGATGATCAGTTTGATGTTTACACAATTGCCTTTGGAATCCGAAATGTAACTCGTATTGATTTGGTAAGTTACTATAGTGTGTCCTGACATGGGGTCCTTATGATTTCTTATTCTACAAAGGAAGCAAAGTGGGAACTCCTTTGGATAAAGGAAGATCCTAGACTACTCCCGAAACATTTAAAATAAGTGGCATGTAGTATGCAACTTGTTTGAATGGAAAATGCAATTAAGTGCCCCACCTTTGCCATAAAAAGATAGATTTATACCAGTTGTACCCAATCCTTCCAGCTTGGCAAGCCCCACAGTCTCTTCCTAAGGCAGAGGGCTGGATGCTACAGTCATTCCCCACCTCCTGACCAATGGCATGGATGGATCTACCCATGCACAGGGCAGTCAGGCTGCATATCTCAAATCTTCCTGCAGCACCTGATCTGTATCCCACCAACCCTGTGTCCGATGCTTCCTGTCCCCTTCTATTTCCCTGCCTGAGCCCACAGAACTGCCAGAGCAGAGTAGGAAGGAGGCTGCTGCCCCCACTGCTGTTGAACCAGCCTGTTCAGCCCTCTTCTGCCAAGTGTCTTTACACTGGCTGGTGGCAGAGGTCCCTATAAAGAACAAGTAAGATTTTAATTAGGATAAGTAGTACTCTTTGTTCTAAACTGTCTTTGTCCTTTGAGAAGGACTGGCTGTTGTGGGGGTGACACCTGTCTGGATGCACTGGTTATCTGTTTTGGAGGAGTGTGTTACAATCTTGGCAGAGCTCTTGTCAAAGGCGAAGCATTTGGATCCAAACCACCTCGAACCATATGCCTTTGAACTTAATGTGCATGTGGCTTTTCCTGGTGCTTTGTCTGCACCCTTCCAAAGCACAGGCTCTTTGCCTTCATGCATACAGCAGTCTGGTAGCAGAGCTCCCTGGAGACCTGATACAAAACACACCCAAGCTGCCAACTCTTTTGCAGAGCTCCTGTATAGTGTTTATATTTTATCCCATAGGAACAGGACAGTTGAAGTCAAGCAGATGTACAACCTTCAGAGGTTCTGGAATACAATTCTGCTCTTGTATGAAAGAACATACAGTTTTAAACAGGATTTTGTCTAGATTCTTGTTAGGTATTCTATTTTGATGCAGGATGGAATTTTCAAAGTAGCCAAAGATTTTCTTCTTCTTTTTCTCTCCTTCCTGTTTTTACACATTGCACATCCAACACCCAGTATCATTCCTTCTTTGAACCTTTGGGTGTGCCTCGCAGTAAAATATTTTCTTTTGATTAAAAAAAAAATTATCATGCCCGTTTTTGATTTTCAGTTTCTTCTAGCTGAGTCATATTCTCCCTTTTGTGTTTGGTCTGTAATTACAAGAGCTCTGCCAACAAACTTCCATCAACTGTGAGTAGGGAAAGAAAAGAAAATTGCAAACCCGACATCACAGTTTTGACACAAAGCCTTGTAAAAATCTATTTATGTAACAGCAAGAGTATTTGTGCTTTGGGTTTGTGGCACATTTGGGTTGTTTTTTTTATACTTGTCTTGGTATGCTTCTCTACAGTAAATATTGCAGATTGCCAGTCAGGATACTCTTCATTCCCCTCAGTTCATCAGAGTTGCATGATAATATCACATGGCATGATAATAGGCAGGTGCTGCTCTACAGAAGCAAACTTATCACATCTGCTTTGTCTCAGGCACTTCAAGAGGCCTATCGTGTGCTGAAACCAGGAGGAAGATTTCTCTGCCTTGAATTCAGTCACGTCAGCAACCCTCTTCTTTCCAGGTAGGAACATGGTGATGCTTTATGCCCTGTCACACGGCTCTCATTTGTACTCAGACACAATAAGAAGTGCAGACACTTGGAGACCACATCTTGGTGCACTTTTAAAGTCAGCTACAGACTGCATAGCGTAGTGGCACAGAGGCCAGCTCGTGTTGGAGAGGGTTTAAATTTGTCTCTATTAATCTGCATTTACTGTCTCTCTGTGCAGGCTCTATGATCTCTACAGTTTCCAGGTTATCCCAGTCCTGGGTGAGGTCATTGCTGGTGACTGGAAATCTTACCAGTATCTTGTGGAGAGCATCCGACAGTTCCCCCCTCAGGTAAGGCAGGATTTCCCCAAATTCACTAACACACAAAACACAATTCCAGTGTAATCTTGTGGCCAGCTGGCTTATGGGTCTTCAGGTTGTTAATAATTAAGGCACTTATTTTTCAGGAGGAGCTGAAGGCAATGATAGAAGATGCAGGCTTTTTCAAAGTGGATTATGAGAATTTAAACTTTGGCATTGTTGCCATTCACTCAGGTTTCAAACTGTGAGTCTGTGTAGCAAAACACCGAAAGTATCATTTTCATGAGGGATATGAAAGCTGTGGAATTTTAACGGTATCAAGAGGAGTTCTATCAACTGGTGCAGCACATACTTGCTCAGCAGCTGGACTCAGAAGAACACAAGTGACCTCTCCCCACCAAGAAACCTGTGGAGTGACTCCAGTGGTGTTTCTTACACTTGCATTTCCCTTCAAATGCAATGTAAAGGATGTGGCCAAAACTGAGTAATGCTAACAAGTGAAGCAAGTTGGCAGTGGGTGTGGATACAGAAATAGACTGATTACTCTCCAAATAAGATGCCTTTCTTTTTACTAAGCTTTAAAGGAGGATATTATACTTGTGAGAAGTAACTTGGATTTATGAAGTAACTATGGACTTTTATGAAGCTGTCATTATCTTTGTCATGTGGAGTTTAAGGATTTTTTCCCATGACTCCTTTACTTCTTTCAAAGGCAAATGGAAGGCTTATGAAATAAAAGGGCTCTGCATCAACTTCTTTCCACTTAAATCAGTCTTGTAAGAAGGTTTCCTAGGAAAGGATGGATTTGGGGTGTGGGAATAGAGGTGGGGATGCTCATCCTTCATTCACATGGCAATAAAGAGGGTAATGCAAGAGGGCAAAGGGATAAACTTGTTCCAACGGTTTTATTAGCAAAGAAGCCATCTTTTGAAAGAAAATAAATACAAGGAAGACATTTTTGCTTTTGTATATAGCCACAATGAAAATACCAGCCGCTACAGCAAAATCCCTGACCATTAACAATACAACAAAAGACCTGAAGATCAAGATGTGTTTCCCCAGGAAGGCTGAAGGTGGGAATCAGTGTGCAGTCCTGTACCCAGGTGCAAGTTTCAGTAACAGTCCATGGTGCTAACCAGACTTGAAAAGGAGAATAGCAACTTGGCCGAGGTAGAAGTAGATGAAGTGCTTGGTCTCATGAGTCACATAGCTGCCAAAATTCCTTCCCACGATGCAGTGCCACGTGGGATTGTATTTCTTGTCAAATTCCTACAGAATAGAGAATTAGAAAGTCAGCATTTTCATGGTAATTATATTAATATTGTCTAACAGTTGGGGAGGTTTTTTTGGCAACGATTTGTCACTTGTTAACAAGTATCACTTTTGGAAGAAGGCAATTAAGGAGCAGCATATGCTCTTAAGCACAAGGATCATCTGTCACGTTGTAACTCATCTGCTGCTTAGTCATACCAAAAAAAAAGTGCTTCCAAACAGAGCAGGAATAAGCTTAAAACATATGTCTAGGGAGGTAAATTTTCCCCTAAAGTCATGCCATGATCTCAAACCATAACTTCCAAGAATTTGTCTGTTTGTTCTGAATCTCCAACAAAACTGGTATTTTGACTTCATTAGCTGTTTTTTGCAATAGGGATGCTGAAAGGACACTTGATGGAAAATTCTCTGCCACATCCCTGACACCTGGTCATGAGATGATGTTGTGACACGCTGCTGTCAGGAGCCTGCTACAAATAAACTCCTGTGTACAGGTCTACAGTGAGCAAGCCCGTGCAGTCAGTGGATTTATACTGCAGTACCTAACAGCTGTCAGCTGAAGAGATTTTAGTGAGGACATGGAAGTTTCTGTTCTGCTCAACCAAACCCTTCAGCTCCTTGCAGCTCAGTCAGGCTCCCAGTAGGAGTCAAGAGAGAAAATGTGACAAACTGTAAGCTATGAACCATCTGTTCAGCATTAGCATGAACAGCTTGTCTTACATGTGGTGGGAAAGGGAAAAAAACCAAACCCACTTATTACATGGTCAGCAAACCACCACTCTTTAAATAGGCTGCACAGAGCCCATGTCTTGTACCAGCTCATCAGTCACAGGGACAGTCAGCTGCCACTCTCTGCTCAGCTGGACGATGGAACAGTGGCAGAAAAGGTGTAAGGCACTACAAGAGAAAAGCAGAAGTACCTAGAAAGGTCCAAATAAAGGGTGGGGAATGAAACAGAAAGAGAGAAAGTCTAACTTGATTATCTAGTGCCTCTAGAACTCGTTTCTCTAGAGCTACTTGCCTAGCAGCATTCTCCCCAATTGATTTTTCATGAGCACATTACAAGCCAACATTTACCTTCTTTATGTGAGCAGCGATGTCCTTCTCAATGTTGTATTTCTCCAGGGCTTGAGTTGCACATTCCACCGAGTCTTGCTGCATCTCTTCTGACATGTCCGCATTTTTGATCACTGCCTTTCGATCACTCATGATTGCCTGCTTGGAGAGAAAAAAAGAAGGGAATTCAAAGTCGCAGGAGCACCTGCCACAACCACCTGCTGCCAAGCAGCCCCACAGCTATCGCCATTCCCAGCGCGCTCTCGGGCGCCGCGCGGTGTCCCCGCCCTGGCCGGGCAGCCCTGCCCGGCCCCGGGCACAGCCCGAACAGCGGCGGCTCAAACGCCGCCTCCCGTTCAGCGCCCGCTCTCCGGCCGGGAGCCGCACAAGCACCGCCGCCCTCCCGGCCCTCCCCAGCCCCGCTCCAGCCCGACGCCGCCCGGGAGCTCCGCGAGAGATCGCGGCCGCTCCAACGCCCGGCCCGACGGCCCTTCCTGCCCCCGAGGGAGGCGAAGGAAGCCCGGCTCGNGGTCCGTGCGCGCCTCGCAGCGCCTCTGCCCCGCCCCCTGCGCGCCCGCCGCCCCTCATTGGCCACCGGCACCGCCTCCCGGGCGCCCATTGGCCAGCGCTGCCGCTCCCCGAACGCCCATTGGCTGCGGCGCGGCGCCCGGCCGGGTTTTACTGCAGCGTTGTCTTGCGGCCCGGGATGCCCCGCGCCGCGTTCGTTCCCATGGCGACCGGCGGGATGCGGGAGGCAACGGGAGCATTTTGCGCATGTTTAGGGATGACCACGTAGATTTGGGCTCCGTATGGAAAGCTTCCAGTCCTGACTCTCGGGCTACTGGCGTGCTGCGCCAGGGGAGGATTATGTTGGACATTGGAGGAATTTCTTCACAGAAAGGGTGATTAGACATTGGAACGGGCTGCCCAGGGAGCCGATGGTGCCACTGTCCCTGGAGGTGTTTAAGGAAAGACTGGACATGACACTGAGTGCCGTGGTCTGGTTGACATGGTGGTGTTCAGTCACCGACTGGACTCGATGATCTCAGAGGTCTTTTCCAATCTAATTCTGTGATTCTCTGTGGCATCATCAGGTGATCCTGGGTAAAAAACTTATTCCTTAAAGTACGCTCAGTCTCCAAGGCATTGTGTTTACCAGCTTCTGCAAAACACCTTTCCATAGCTGATATGTGGGCCCCAAAAGCCATTTTATTACTTGCCCCAGCCTGGATCACAGAGATGCTGAGTTTAACCAATAATCTCTGCGACAGACTTTGTTTCTCTTTGGAACGGGCTCTTGTTGGGAATAGCCCTTCAGTAGTATGTGGTATTTCTGAAAGAACACTGGGATATTATCTGGGGCAGCTGTTTCAGTAATATGCCCTTTGCTGAGAGTGAAGCCCACCCATGTCAAAGGAAGGAGTTCCATAGCTTGTGAATGGCACTTGATCACCTGTCCTGTTCACTTGTCTGCTTTCAGTTGTGTCTTTTCAAGTCACACTAAGTGACCTCTGATAGAAATCTCTGACCCATGTTTACTGGGTATGATCAAGTCAGCTGCAAACTTTGCTCCTTTAGTGAATCAAATCTATCAGACTTTTACACCATCTTTTGCAGACCTCACTATTCCTGCAACTCTTGCCTTTTTTTGTTTGTGTTTGGTTTGGGGGTTATTTTGATTGGTTGGTTGGGTTGGTTTTGTTTGGGGTTTTTTTTGTTTAAATGAAGCAAGATGTTTTGGTAGATCCTCAGTTTCTCAGTTTCACTCTCCCTGGGGCACTTTCTGCTTGCACTCTTGTCAGCAGATAGAACATTGCTGTTGGTGTTCCACAGCTGGTGATCTCTTAATAACAGGACTCTGAACCATGTCTACAGCAAACAGCACAGGATGACTTAAAAGATGTTTTTAAATACTGGTTGGTAGGATTCCCATTTCCTTGTAGAAATTTTTAAAGAACCCACCTGAAGAGCAGTCATTCACCTCACTTGAAATGTAAATATTTTGCATATTCACACAGTGTAGTTACCTGCTCAGAGTCATTCAGAGCAAAAGCAGAGTAACTGCAAGCAACTGTTGGCTTTTGCAAACTCTAAGACAAACTCAGAAGAATACACTGCTCCCAGAAATACTGAAACTGCATAATGTAATGCTTTTGTCCCTCTAGAATATCTCAGGAATAACTCCTGACTCCCAGGTTTTAGCATTCCAATTAGAGATACAGTTCACAACTTTGCTTGGGTGCTAGAAACATGAAGAAGTTTTGAGTGGTCTTGGGGCCACAGTAAGTAATTAATTTCCAGAACCGTGTTCAGTATCTGCAGCACTTGCAGTAGTTCCTTGAGTACTGGACAGTTTTGTGCTGACAGAATGGAACCCTTTAACAATCTTCCAAGTGCTTCCAATGAACTTCAGAAACACCCATGAATCTCTGAGGAGGTGGTTGTGTTTGGTAGCTGCAGGCAAATTTCTCTGCATTTATTAAGAAATGGTTTGCTGAAGGAACAATTGTGATGACGACTGCAGGAAATGTCAGTGTGGGTGAGATACACCTCCTTAACAAGAAACATTAAAGCCTGAGATACATTAGAGTCCTACTTGTTAATCAAGAATATAAAAGTAGTTTCCCTCAGGACAGAGCTGCAGGGAAGGGCAGAACAAATAAACACAGGAGATGATAACTGGGGTAGAGGAGGTGCTGAAGAAAACTGGGTAATGGATAAGGCATCTCATGAGATTCCTCTCCCAGATGGAGGTTGGGCTGTAAGCACTTTTTGTGAGGTGGCTTTTTACTCTGTGTTGCACAACGTATCATTGTATTAACAGAGCTTTTTCCTGGGGCTCCTAGTTAATACCAAAACATAAAATAATCATCATTAGCAATAAACCAGCTTCCATTTCATTTTTCTTTCCACAAAAGTGAAGAAATCTCCACATAGAAATTTTCTTTGTAAACCTGGAATTTATATGCAAGGGCTTCCAATCCAATTTTACATCTACAGGTTTGTGGTGGTGGAAAAATGTCAGCAGGTCTAAGTGAGGTTATCTCCATGGTCTCCAGAGAAATGGAGAAATGGATCCATTTACTGAGTGCTGCAGTGAATGCAGGAGAACCAGCACATGATGGGTGTCTCTCCCTCTCTCAAAGTGCAGCCAGGGCCCAGTGGGACTCAGCACCATCCCTTGGGGCTCAGCACCATCAGTGTTAGACCCACTGAGGCACTGACATGCCCTGCCCCCCAGGCAGCTCATCTGCCCTCTGTGAGCTTTTCTTTTTGGTGGTTGCAGGTGTCTGAGTCAAGGTTGTAATTCCCTTATTTGTGGTGAAGTTGCATCAAACCCCTTGATTAAGGAGATGTGTGTTTTCCACTTTAAATGCAGTTTGGGCTGCAGGGAACAAGCATCAGGCAGTCTGTTCACTCACTGGAGTGTGTGGGAGCAGCACTGAGCTGGCAGTTTTAAGTTTAGCCTGTGCTGCATTGGGAATGTGGGATCATCGTGTCCAAATTGTTGGTTTAGTTGTTGCCTTTAAATAGTTACTTGATGCTATTTTGGCTTAAAAGCTCCTGCAGCCATGCAGTTCCCTCTCAAATTCCTCTTCCTCCTTCTGTGTAGATAATATTGTCCTCATTCTCTCTGATGGTCAAAGGAAGAGGCAAAAATGGATAGGTCAAGGGGGGACTTCTCCAAGTGGGAATTACCTAATATTATGACTGTGGTATTAATCATATTGATTGATTGGTACTTTGAAGTCTTTCCTTGTTATGATTTATATACACATCATAAATTACTTAGAGGCTGAGCTTGTATATTTGTGAAACTTCAGCATTTGCAGGGTCTGAATCTTGATAAGTCTGAGACTAAAGCAATAATACAGTGTTACAGCTTTGCAGAGGATTGGATTAGTGGTGTTAAATACAGGCTTTATTTCAATACCCTTGAAAGAATTCAAGTATCATAGTAATTACATGTTTTTCTGCATCTATGTGAGTATATTATGGATGCTTAAACAAATAATGAAGTAACTGCACAATTAAGAGTGGGACAAGGGTTTGCTCTCACCTCCAGACAGCAAATTCACTTTGCCAAATGAAAGCACCAAGGGCATCTGCCATGCTGCCATCCAGCTTCAGAGAGATTGAATATTTCAGCAGCACTACTAAGCTTTTATACTTTCTTTCTTCTGTCTTGCAAGTGCTCTTCTTTTGACCAAAATACATGCCAGAGTGTTTCAGCTGTGACTGCACAAAACTTTGTTTTCCCCAAATAAAATACTGAAAGGGCATTTGGGCTCTGGGCTGTCACTAAGAGCCCTGCAGAAAAGTCTCTCGTTCTTCCAGCTTTGGTAAAGGGATGTTACCTGAGAAAAAACAAAACACAAGTTGTGTGAGACCAGCTGTAAGTTACCTTGGGGGCAGCACACCTTGGCATGGAAGTGTTTCTCCAGTTTACTCCATGTACAGGCTGCCTAAATATCCTGAGAAAGTCAGGAAAGTCAGTCCTGTCTGACTCCTGTAAGGAATTTCTCAACATGTGCAGTAACTTCAGAGTCAGGTCAGCCTCTGTGCTGCTTCTGGACCAATAAATTGCACATTGTTTTACACAGATGGCTACAGTAATTTCTTTTAGCACTCCCTATTATTGACTAATATTTCTGAAAGTAAATGCAGCTATGGCAAGTTAGGTGAATTCAGGTGATATTAAGAGATTTTTCTAAGCAAGTCAATACCTGGTGGAGCTACAAAATACTCCTCTACTTTCTCTCTGGCATTTTCCAGCAGTTCTTTGGTGCAGTTGCCTTCTGTCACATTGTCTTCTCTGAGATACAGACACCTGAAGGACAAAGATTACTAGTGGTCTTTAAGCTCTTCTGTGAATATGAAGTAGGAAGGGTGGCTTATCTCTAAATCTGGTTTTGGTCTCTCAAATAAACACTGAGGCAAGTACTGGAACATTCTGAAGCACCCAAGAATGCCACTGGCAGGCATTTGGAGAGCAGTGTGACAATTAAGGCAGATTAAAGAACTGAAGTTCACCTTTGCTTTGCTCATACATAAAAATTTCATGTGCCAATGACAACTTTCTCCCCCACAAAACCACAGGAAGATGTTTTGAGCAAAGGGGCAACATGCATGGTGATTCCCAGGGGAAAAAAGGTCACAAAAGCAAACAGTTTGATGTTTAACAGATAAAAGGAGGCTGCTGCGATTCAGCACCTGTCCTCCAGCACTGAATCCATCGGTTCCACGCCGTCGGTGTTTACTTCATGAAGCTGATCAGCGAACTGGATCGCTTTCTGCAGCCGCTCCACGCCCTCCGAATCCCGGAAATCCACCAGGGCCAGGTGCTCCAAGTGGTCCAGCACTTCCACCGACACTCTCTGCTGCACAAAAGCATCAGTACGGACAAAAGAAGTAAAAAACTAACAACTTTAATAAATAGTGTTCCTTTCTTTTAACTAGAAACTTGTTACACGTCAAAACCGGAGATGACAAAGCATCCTAAAATGGTTAAGGCTGGAGGAGACCTTTACGGTCATCAAATCCAAGCCCGTGTAGGGGACCCGCTGATTGCTGTCCCTTTCTTGGGAAATTAATCGGTGTTTAATCCTGTTCCGCTGTCCCGCCTCGCCAGGGGCGCAGCGGCTGCGCGCCAGTCCCTGCGGCGGTTCCCGGAGCGCTCCGTGCGGCGGTTCCCGGAGCTCTCCCCGCGGCGGTTCCCGGAGC
>VZSE01004749.1:0-40502 GCA_013398275.1 Promerops cafer
GGGTTTGAGGAGAGGTGAAAAGGAGGAGAGTCCTCTCAATCAATGCCTGCCCTCTGCTTCCTCATCTCCTGTGTTCACTTCTGACTGCTGCTGGGGACAGGAGCCTGGGCTCGGCGGTGTCTGGATGTGGCCCATCATATCCTTCTATTCCTTTGCCAGGAAAGCCAACAAGTGTTCAGGGGCACAGAATGCAACATTTCAGCTGCCCCTGCTCTGAGTGCGTAAAGCAGACAATTGTATCCTCCTGCCTCCTCGTGGTTTTGTGTCACTGCATGTTTGGGGCATCAGGATCAGCCCCTCTCCCTGTCTTGTTTAAATTCCCACCACTTTATCAGACAGTTTAACTCACCAGATGATTTGCAGTTTGCTGCGGCATTTGTGTCTTGGGATTTCACTTTCACTTCTGCGTAGGTACAACCTGAGCCTGGAAACAAGAACAGAGCACAGAGAGAGCTGCGAATCAACTTAAATTAAACAAAAATGACTGAAATCATGAGAAATGCTGAACACAGGACAGCAACTGGTTGATGTGACTCTGATTAACTATGCACAAATTACATTTTTCTCCTCTATAGGCAATGATCTGTGCTCTGTGTGACCAGGAACAGGACCTGAGGGAACAGCTAGAGCTGTGTCAGGACAGGGTCAGGTTGGGTATCAGGAAAAGGTTCTTCCCCAAGAGGATGGTGGGGCACTGAACAGGCTCCCCAGGGAATGGTCACAGCTCCAAGGCTGCCAGAGCTCAAGCAGCATTTGCTCAGGGATGCACAGTGTGGGATTATTGGGGTATCTGGGCAGGGCCAGAAGTTGGACTGGATGATCCTTGTGGGTCCCTTCCAGCTCAGGATATTCTGATTTCATGTTCCATGATGACACTTTCACCTTTGGAGCACTTGATAGAGGCAGGAAAAGAACCGGTTTCTCTTCAAGGCAGACAATACCAGAGGGGACAGGGGCACACACCCACATTGTCAATCTTGACAAAAGGGGAGGAAAGTGCCAAGGGCGGCCTACGGTTCTTCATCCAGACAGGAATGGTGAGAATGAGTAAAACATCAAAGCCTGAAAACTGCAGATTGTGCTAAATTTGGAGGGGTTTGAAATCTTATCAAAATTAACAAGATAACAGGGAGAACAGTGAAATCTACTCTATCATCTTCAGGTAATAAATATAAACCAGCAGGGAAGAAAACATACAGAGAGGAAAGAAAGGTCAGAGGGAGATAAAAAGTGGGTAGAAAGTCAAAAATAAGATGCTGCAATGTTATAAAACTTGCAAAGTCATTGTGATATACAACACTGAACTCCTGGGTTCTATCACTGTACAGAGCTAAGACAGAAGCCAGGGGTTTGAGCTCTTTTCAGAAGATGGAGAGAATATCTGGGAAATCTTGTGCATAAATTCAGTGAAATTCAAACCAACTCAAAGAAGAGTTGGTAGGGGTTTCCCTGAAAGGCACAAGCAGAGAAACATCAAAAGGTTACTAGAAATCTATCAAAATTTTGAATAGGAATACATGGGTTAAATTATAAGGAAAATGGAACTTGTAATCATGTGGTATCTACTGTGGTCAATTGAGCCCTGAATTCATCTGTTGAAAGAGGTGGTAAAACCCTGTTTCCTAGGGTGTTAATGACTCCACCCTTCCGAAAAGACATGCAGAGGGTTCACACTTTGTGCAAAAGACAAGCACCGGATGGCAAGAAATCATTCCTGTCAGAGTGAAAGGAGGGTTAGAAAGAAAGGAAAGAAAAATGAAAATTAAATAGAGACACACTGCATGACGTCCCATTTCTTAGGTTGTACTTTTATGCAGATATTGCAAAACCAGTGGAAACATACATGTAAAAATTTTTAGTGCAGTAAAGAAAGACAAATCCTCGGTTAGAATTTTGCAGTCTTTGATCCTAACTCAGACTAAACCCGTCCATGAAACATTTCACAGCTGTGCATTAAGCAAGCAGTTTGTACAGCCAGAGCAGGAGGAGAAGCCCCCAGGCAATGCCTGCTGTGCTCAGGGAGCAGGAACAGCTGTGCAGGAGACTGCTGGGAGCCCCCAGCAATAGCAGCAACTCCATCCTGAGCAGTTTGCTGCAGGCATCTCACTCTGCTGGGGAACAACAGGCCAGGGGCAGCAGCAATGGATGTTCAGCTCTGGAATAGTCTCCAAAATGGATAAAAACTACTCTTCATATCGCACCGGAGACACTCCCTCACACTTGCACCTTAGCAAGGGAAAAGTAGATCTTACAACAACTTGCCTTTGTAAATGTAAACAACCCTATCTGGACACTCCACCTGCAGTTTTCCAGCACTGGCCCTCATGTTTCCCTTGTGCTCTTTGGGACTTTGGTGCTCCAAGGAACTCTCTCAAGGTATGTGGGAGAGAGACGGGAGAATGCAAAGAAAGCTCAGTGCTCAGCACTGGACCTACCTTGGACATCAGGGATCGTCAGGATTCTGGGTCTGGTTGATTCAGGCAAGTTCAAGTCAGCATAAAGGATATTTTCTGCCATTCTTGTTCCACTCTTCTTTTCTCCCTCAGCTGTTCTGACAGTGACACTCTGGGCTGGGTACGACTCAGAGTTCCCTCCCCTCTCTAACCTTCAGGAGGAAGTTCTTCCGGTCATGCATAAACTTCTAATGAGAAGAAAAGTCTATTTCTACTTCATCTTTTGATGGCACAGGGTTTTATGTCAGTAACATGAGGCAATATAAGTTCATGGCCTCCCTGAGGTCACCTGTGTTGGGAAGTGGTGCTGGACTGGAAGTGTCTTGAGTTCCCAAAGCTTCACACACTCACACATGTGAAAGAACACTTTGCCCTGCTGTGTCCTGAGCACGGTGTGCTCTGTGCAGCTCACAGACATTGTCTGCTTCTCTACAAGGGAATTCTTGGAGCAAAAGTGGGATCAGAAAGGGGAATTGGTCCAGCCTGGTTTGGGAAGCGCAAAGAATGCTTAATATGCAAAGGCAGCAACTGGAACAGCGCAGCCTAAACAAAACAATCTCTTGGCTTTCCAAGTTTGTAATATCCGTCCGGGCAGTTGGGGTCAGCTGTGTCCCTCCTCAACTCCTTGTGCACCCCCAGCCCCCTCAGTGGTGGGGCAGGATGACAAACAGAGGACTCTCACTCTGTTTAATCTCTGCTGAGGAAGAACTAAAACATCCCTATGTTCTCAACACTGTTCTAGCACAAATCCAAAATGTAGCCTGTACCAGTTACTATGAAGAAAATTAACTCTATCCCAGGCAAAACCAGCCCAGGGCCCTAGAATTTAAGAAGGATGTGAAGGTCCTTGAATGGAGGCTCAGAGGAAGGGAACAAAGCTGGTGGAAGTGTTGGAAGGAATGTCCTGTGAGCAGCAGCTGAAGATTCCATGGTTTGTCCAGTTTGGAGGAAAGGAGACTGAGGGGTGACCTCTTTTCTCTCTGGAGTCCAGCACAGGAAGGACATGGAACTGTTGAAGAGAGTTCAGATGAAGCCAAGAAAGCGTTGAGAAGCTGGAGAACCTCTGCCATGAGGAAGGCTGAGAGAATGAAATTTTTCAGTCTGGACAACAGAAGCTTTGGGGTGACCCAGCTTTACAGTGCCTGAAGGGAGCCCACAGGAAAGATGGAGAGAGGCTCTTGACAAGGGCCTGGAGTGACCAACAAGAGGGAATGGCTTCACATTGACAGAGAGTAAGTTTAAATTGGATATTAGGAAGAAATTCTTCTCTGTGAGAGTGGTGAGGCCCTGGTACAGATTCCCCAAAGAAGCTGTGGCTGCCCCATGCCTGGAAGTGTCCAAGGCCAGGTTGGACAGGGCTCTGAGCAACCTGGGATAGTGGAAGGTGTCCCTGCATGGCAGGGAAAGTGGAATGAGATGATCTTAAGGTCCCTTCCAACCCAAACCCTTCCATGATTCTATGATTACGCTATTCCTGTCTCTATAGAAGTGTAATACATGGCTTTTCGCATTTAGAATAAACTATAGGAAAAAGTTGAGTGGTTTTAATAAAATAAATACCAATTCTGATTGAACCTATTTCTTCCACAGAGAGACAATTTTCTTTTATGGAAATATTCTCCCAGGGCCATCAGATCTGGAACACCCTCTGCTGCCAGTGGTAATGGCAGAGGCTTCTTCAAAGGGCCAGGGATGTGTTCTGGTATTCTGTGCCTCATGTCCCATAATCAGAGGCCCAGAGAAGACAAGCAAACACCAGCTGTGTGGGAGAAAGAAGAGGAAGTGAAGCAATTTCTGTGGTGTTTGATGACTCAGAAGTTCATACTGCGGTCAAATGAAGGTTTGCAGTGGCCCTCAGACACGAAAGGGAGACGTATCCAGAAATTCTGTGACAGGCAGCTGAAGTACTGAGGCCTAAACAACAGACCCTGACTGAGGTCTGAACAACAGGCCCTGAGCCACAGCTGCCTTTAGATGAACCTTCCTACCAAATGTTTTATATATATATTTTTTTTAATCATTAATGAACTATTGCTACATGTGTTTGTTTATTGGCAAAACATGTGTTTACCTTTCCATATCCAGAAACTGGATAAGGCCACATCTGGCCTAACTAGGGGGGGGTACACAATCAAAGACAACTCCCTTGGCTCCCCCTTGAGCCCTGGCCAGGCTTTGGGAGAAATCCAACAGGGGAATGAAACTAGAAATTATGTCAGCTTGTTTGTTTAAGAGTATAAAAGCTAGGCTACTGTCACAACAAAGTCAGGAAGCCATTCCACATCTCCACAAAAGTGGAATGGGTTGGAAAGAATCTTAAAGATCATCTTGTTCCAAACTCCGCCCGTGGGCAGCAACACCTTCCACTATCCCAGGTTGCTCAGAGCCCCATGCAGCCTGGCCTTGGACACTGCCAGGGATGGGGCAGCCACAGCTTCTCAAGGCAATCCAAAGTATTCTGTGATATTTTAGCTCCACCAAGTCTTAATTCTTTTTTCATTCAGATTTTTCTTTTCTATTAGGGAATTGCATTGCTAATTTGTCAGTTGTAACATGGACTGAGTGTAGGAAACATCCATTGAGTTCAATCAACTTTTTTGATTTTTATTGCTGGTTTTCTGGAGTGACAAGCACAAGATAGCACCAATCCCACAAATTTTGCCATAAAAATAGTGCCCCTCTTTCCTGTGGAATATTGCCTACGCTGATCAGCAGGTTCTGCTGCATCTTGAGGGAGTGCTGACTGTGTGGGCCAGTGCTGTTTGAAGAAGGAAGGTGCAATACCCCACTGAGTTGGTGCTTTTGAACTCCATTTGACAAGGATGGTGCAAATACCATGGGGAGGAAGTTAAAACAGGGCTCCACCTCCCCTTGTAAATCCTTTTACGTGATACCGAGATGCTGCGGAACTTCATACTGGAGACAGCACACAGGGTAGTTTGTATTGTATTTCTGAGCACTTTACAGCATTTAAATGTATACTTATTATTTCTCTGTGGTATTGTGTATTTCCAACAAAACTATGATGGGGAGTGGTAAATATCTTCAGTAATTTAAAGATATTTTAATGTGGGTCTATATGGGTGGGACAATGGCCCTGTATGTCTGTGTTAATAATGAGATGTCTGTGTTAATAATTCTGCTGCAATTCATTAGCACTTAATGAATTTGGCTTCCTAAACTCTAGCTAAGGGCATGGGCAACATCTGACAGCATTTTCCTAACAGATAACCCCTCATACTCCCACTTCACTCCTACTCTTGGCCAGCTCTATTTCCATATTTCCAAGACCAGTCATGTCCATCTTTCAGCCTGTGCAATCCAAAACTCAGTGTGGCCATGACCAAGAAAGACAGAAGAAGGGGAGATTTTTAACATACCAGGCTCTTGTCCAATACTTACATTGTGTAGCCTCAGGTCAGAGGTGAAGAATCTTCTGGGGTCAGTTAAGTCCGATGGGTCTCTGTACCTCATCAAGAAAACAGATTTGGTAAAGATTTCATTACAAGATCCAAATTCAAAGATAAGTAGTCTGCAAGTCAGCTACTCTGAAACAGATAAAATATTCAAAATTAAATATACATTATGAACGAAGAATGCAGTAAACACTTGGAAAAACAACCCTCCTTTGTGAAAGCAAGCCTTTTGGGCTGGTTTTTCACCCCTTGACAATATGCAGATAATTACTTTTTTTTGGTTGTAGTAAAAAGGAAAATTAAAACAAAAACAAAGGGTGTGAGAGAGAGAGGCTTAGAAGGAAGATTTCAAATAGAAAACTTCACTTAAATTCCACTTAGAGTAACTAGGATGTCTTTCCCTCAAACTATCTGTTCCTTGGGTTCAGTGGATGTGCTTGACAGCTGAGCAAATGGGGATTCTTCTGGATTTAATGTGCTTGCTTACTGTATCCAGACCTAAAATAATTGGGAGATATTTTCTTATATGTAAAAGATTTGAAAAAAACTGTAACTTTTGTGGGACCAAAATTATTTTCTACTATAAGAAGAGTTTCCGCTACCAAGGAGGAGAAAATAATTGTTAACGTTAAATATATTTTCTGAAAATAATGAAATGTTTAATACTTTTGAAATCAAACATTTCAATTTTTCCTTTCAGAATGTTCTTTTAGGAGAAATTAAATGCTTTGGGTTTTCCCCAAATCATTTTTTAAAAAATAATTATTAAACAGATAAGAACAAGTGTTTCTTCTATTTTTTCCAGCAGTGATTCACAGCCAAAAGGTCCCTGTCTGGGTCACAATCCAAAAAATAGTTAAGAAGTGGTTGTGAAAAGAATAATTTTGCAACCAGCTGATGACCACAAGGAGGGCTGGCTACGTAACTCCCTCCATTTTTAGACAAACATTACGACATATTTTGTGCAACATATATTTTACTGTTGTGTGAAAGAGGAACTGAAAACAGCTGAACAAAGTAAAACCACTGCAATTGGCAAATACTTCACTGGTATAAACTCTTTCTCTCTGCATCTGGATAAAGTTAAGCTGCCTGTTTCTCTTTTATAATTAAAGCAAAACAAAACAACAGCCTGGCTTTTGTTTAGCAGCCTCGGTGGCATTTTTCCCCCTCTAAACTCCAGCTGCTTTAACATCAGGCATCTATCTTTAGTGGTTGCCTGACAGTGGAAAAAACAAGAATTCCCAAGGATGTCCTATCCTATGCCTGACCTATTTATGTGTGCCAGGGCCTCAGCACCCTCACAGTGAACAATTTCTTCCTCATATCCAATCTAAACCTGCTCTCTGTCAGTGTGAAGCCATTGCCCCTTGTCCTGTCCCTCCAGGCCCTTGTCCAGAGTCTCTCTCTATCTTTCCTGTGGGCTCCCTTCAGGCACTGCAAAGCCACAATGAGGTCACCCCAAAGCCTTCTGTCTTCCAGGCTGAAAAATCCCAATTCCCTCAGCCTTTCCAGGCTGAAGATTCCCAGTCCTCTTAGCCTTTCAATATACCTTTTTTCCAACATACTTGGAGCATGACCCTTGGCAAAGAGGGATGAAATCTGTTCAACTTACAAATAAGCAGATGCTGCCATTTCGGAAGGCACCTCCTGTCACAATGTCAGATGCAGGCAGCTCTCCATGAGGGCTGAATCCAGATGCCACCCAGCCAGTTGTGTGGATATGCAGCTCAACCCCATCAGCTCCTGTTCCTTGTGGTCCCAGCAGAGGTAGAACATGCTGGAAGGATCCAGGAAGGTGGGGAAATGCAGCAGTGGAGATACAAGCTGGCCAGAACAAAAGCATGGGAGGAACAAGATGAAGAGCATTCTCTTGATTCCTGAGAAAAACATCATCATCATCATCATCTCTGCAGTCTCTGAGTCTTGCTGATACCTTTGGGCAGCTACAAGAAGCCCAGCTTGTATGGAAGTGCCCGAGGCTGAGCCTGTTGCCAGGAAGGAGGTCTGGAACCCAACTGTTCTATATTCAATTTAAAATGTAGGAAAGATCAACACTTTACATAACATGCCCTGGCACCTTGCCTGAGTGAAACTGTACTAAGCCATTTCATACACATCTTTAAACATTTTTAACAGCTGTTTTGTACTACTACAAGTACCTCCCCCTACCCAGTACTCCTCAGGGTGCATGAATGTTGGCTCTCCTCACCAAGGAAAAGGGGGTCTTCTGATGAACTTGTCTTGCCATTGCAGATTCTGAAATGAACCCCGACTGTGCTACTGTGGTGGGATTATTATGGACAAATTTGTTGGAAAGAAGCTAAGTCTTAATGCCATGGCTTATCAGAGGAAGCTGTTGTGGCACATGGAAAGGGCTCCTGTGATAGCAATCTGGAAGAGCAGAATAAGAAAAATGCCTCTGCTCCATGTGCTGTACCTTGGTGGGAGTGAGTCAAAGGAGAAAAGTGCATCATCTCTTGTGCTGCCTGAGACCTTTCAGTGTAATGACATAAAAACAAAAACCCTCAGCAGGTTTCTGACCAGTTCTGCCAGGAAGTGCCTTGTCCATCATCTCCAATTTGCCCAATGGCATAATCCACTACAAAACTTATTCCAGATCTGTGGATTTTGGAGGACATGGTAGTTTATTCCTATTAGCTTGCAGGGAAAATGTAGAAAAGCCATTTGTATTATTTTTCTGGGGCAAGTGTTGGAAGAGCGGATGAACAACAGAGAAGGACAGTTACCTGATCTGATCCTCAGGGATAGGGTTTAAAGAGATCAAATTGCATATAGATTGCTTGAATCCCAGGTCATGCTCTTAGACAGCAAGTATATTTATGGTTTCTTATTTCAATTCTCTAATCAAATGCTGACATTTTTTATACTGTCTGCTCCAGAGAGGCCCAAGGCTCTGTTTTTGGGGAGAACCAGGGCTGGGGGATACAGTAATGCAAATTATTTGAAGGTTAGGACAGCACAGGGATACCAAAACTGAGAAGCTTTGGCCCCTCTGGGAGATGAACCAGAGACAGAATTAATGATAAAGAGGGGAGGGGAAAAGACAAGGGAATCTGCATCTTGCAGACCTGCCCATGTGAAAAATTTTCACTATGGCTTGTTCTCCACTTTTAGGCACAAAATCCCTTCCTCACATGGAGAAGAATGTGAGACTGGAGAATGCAACTGAGACGCTGCTGGAATGTGCAACTCTCCTGGAATTACAAGGAGAAGTGGCGTAGCTGTGTGACAAGGATTGGAGTTGCATGGTCTCTTGGGTGGAACAGGATGTGGTGGTGTATGCATGGCACTGCTGAGGGGCGTGGGAGAGATGTGCAGGAGCAGGAAGATACCACAGATTGGCAGTGAGCAGCATGCCAAGGAAGATTTTAAAATTATAGATGACCTGAGAAGAGGGAGGAAGATAAAATCTGCTTCCTGTAGAAATCTAAATGCTCATACAGGAGCCAAGTGTGAAAAGAAAGAGGAGAGTCAGAACCACAGGATGCAATGGCACCTCTGAGTATCCGTCTCAGGCAACAGAGAGAGACAGACAGGAGAGGAAAAGTGAAGTTTTCACTGAGTTTTCTCTCTGGGGATCATGATGACATGCAACCAACTCGGAAGGTGAAGAAGAAGGAAAATGCTATGCCCAGTATTCTCAAAACAGCCCTGATTGTTCCACTGCTGAAATCCTTTGCAGGCAGCACTCACATCCCTGATTCACAGCCAACTTCCACTCCACACCTCCCCAGCTCAGCAACTCCCTGTTGCAGTGCAGGAAGCAGCAGAATCCTGTTATATAGAGCCAGTTGAAGCAATGTCAGTATAATTTCACAATATTTGCATTCTGGTGAGGTTATTTAACACCTCTGTTCTTTTAGGACAAATTTTAACAAAAAATTCAACTTAAAAGGAAATTGGGTTTAATAATGTCTGAAGGCTGATACCCAAATAGGTATTTAATAGAGTGGTAACTTGAACCTATTGTAACTAGGCTAAAAAATATCCTTACATTCAGCTACTCACTTCTTTGAAAAGCCCTCTTTTCCACGTCTGAATCCACCCCAGATTCTCTTTATTTCAAAAAACTATAGCCCTTGTGGAAGATGGTGCCAAGCTGACTCACCTTTTGCCATATATCTGCAAGGCTACTTCTTCCAAATCCTATGGATCATATGGAAGCAGCACAGGAGATGTAAAGCTCCTTGTTGAGTAATACATGCAATCCTGAAGGAAAGGGGGTGGCATAAGGGAAGTTTTTTCACAAGCTGCCTTGTGAAAGGACTTCATCTTCACTTAATGTAATTTCTCAGCTCTTTCACTGCTCTGGGCTTGTTTATCTATAGCTGTGTTGCACAAATCCTCCTGTTCCTGTTGTCATCCCACTGCAGCTGTGAAAAGCCCTTTCCTTCTTCACAGGCTGAAAATCCTGCATGCCCAAAAAACCTGAGGATAGAGAGGTGGAGATTCTCTTTATAATAAGTAATTTGCAAAATGGGTTAGCAGGAACAGATACACGAGCATGTGAGGGATATTTACAGAATGGGGAATTGTAGGACTGCAGTTCTTTTTCCCCCTTTCCCTTTTCAAGCTTTAAAGGGTTGCCAAAAATACTCTTGAAGGCAGGGGCATCCCAGGTGATGGCTAAAGGCATTTTGGAACAAATATAAACTATCTACATAGCCATTTTCTGGAGAGACTTGTCACCTGAAAGCTCAGAGCACTGGAAGCACAGAGAAGGTCAAAGATGAGCAGTTCCCAGGCTGACAAATTGGCTTTACTTGTCTCACATAGCAAACAGGAGAGCACAGGCACACCCAGAGCTGCGGAAATTGATGCCTGCTGGTAAATCCTTGCACAGTAGATCAGGAGTAATCAGGAGAGTCTCTGCTTTTGAAGGCCATCAGTGTGGGCTCTGTGATGACTGCATTTGATTTATTTGCAGTTATACCCATGCAGTGTCCCAGGAGCAGTGGTGAAGTGCAATTATGCAGAAAGCATTCAATTCCAGAAAGGTTCTTATTTACAGACAATGGTTTTGTAATGAGGTTTCAGAGGCAGAAGTGTTCTAACAGCTTGGTCACTGAGACTTTGTGTCATCACAGCTTGATTCTAAAGAGCTGTATCTGACTTCCTGTAAAAACCCACTGCTGCAACCGTGCTGGTCCCTGCATGTTCTCTTCAACTTAGTGAGGTGGATTCACAGAACTTCTCCATACTGTGATAATCCTGCCAGCCTTACACCCCAAATCACTTATCTGTGCTGTAAAAATGCCCAACAAGTGGAAGACAGAATCATAAAATCATAGAATGGTTTGGGTTGGAGGAGACCTTAAAGATCATCTCATTTCAACCTTCCTGCCATGGGCAGGGACACCTTCCACTAGACCAGACAGGCCAATATGCAGAGATGGACAAGAAATCAGCCACCTCATTTTCTTGGGAAATGTGGTTAAAAAATGGCAATAAATAGAGAAACAAAACATGATGCATGGATTGGGCTTTTCAAGAAAGGAAATTATTAGTGCTTCTTTTCTCTGTGAGACTGCGTCATGAAAAGTCTGAGGGTGGCTTCAGCTGAGCATGAGTCAGAGGATTCTTCTCAGCATTTTGTACGTTGTCCTCTTACACAGAGAATTTTCTCATTACCTCCTTTCAAATGGCACAGGGATGAGGATGCTACCTGTGTCTGATGGATCTACTTGTTTCTGCAGAGGAATGTGAAAGCAGTGATGATATCTCAGGGCTAGATATTTCTGCCAAGTAATTTCTGTTTATTTCTGTCATCTCTGAAAAAAATCCAACAGTTATCCAAAAGAGCCCTTATTAGGAAAGATTTTGAAGGTGGAGATCACCATGAAGGCTACAGGAATTAGAACAGCAGGTCAGCAAGGAAGGGAAGACGGCAAATTCATGGTAGCTACAGTGAAATGCCATCCATCTGCCTTCTGTATGGGAAGCATGATCAAACTGAATTACAGGCTCAGATGACTTTGCCACTTTTCCCTCAACACTCAATGCCTTGGAAAACCCACCAGCATATGCCATGAGAAATAATATGATGATGCTTACTACAAAGAGCTACAGAAATATACTAATTATGAAGAAAACATGGCTCCAGCACAGAAGCCCATTTATCAAATGAGGTTTATACCTTCATTAGGGTGACATCCGTTCCAGGGGTCAAGGGCACCTCAATATAATTGCCCCCAAATTTTGCCCCTGAGGTAGGGCAGACAAAAACCCACACAATTGTGAGAATCAGATATTGTAACTTGGGGCAGCCTAAGCAGTGAAGGGAATGTGACACAGCAGATGAAGAATGAGCAGCAACTGCACCAGACTAGTAAATTATTGGTCCAAGGGTCTGAGAAACATGATGAGGGCTCTGTCCACCCTGGCTGTACTGTGCCATTACATGGTGCAGAACAGAACTAATTTTTCATCATTCTGCTGAAGAATGGGAATGGGAGCATTTTATGGTCTCCAAGAGGGTTCAGCTGCAAAGGAGGCTCTCTGATACCAAAGGTACAAATAATTCTGGCACTGCAAGCTGGCCTGCTTCTCAGGAATGTCTGCATCACAGCAGGATGGTATTTGTCTGCCAAAATACCCTTGTAATTCTCCACTCAATTACCCTCAGTAATGGGCTATTGCCCTTCTTGGGTCATTCATTTTCCAGGTGTTTCTTCAGGAGTTCCAGGATTTGCCTGAAGCTGAGGGGATGATCACAGCAGTCCATTTTCCCTGAGGTGACTTCTACCATTAAGTGATCCAGCTGTACCTGTCAGGTGGCTTGTTTACTCCTGTAACACTGGAACTGTTTGAGGACCATTTCCATATTCTTTGGATTTTCCTTTTGCAAAAGAGCCTGTGGGAGTTTGCTGCTATGGTGACTCTAAACACCTCTGAACACCTCTTTCCTTTGGGGCTGCTGCAGTGTTACTGCTAAAGTAGCAGCTGCTTTTAGTAGGACAATTTTCTCATTATTCCTTTTCAACTGAATTTCTAGCTATAAGCTCCAATAAATGTAAGAGGTGTAATGAGGTGGATGCTTTACAACTGCAGTGAAAATATAGTCTGTTGTTCAAAAAGTGAAATACCTAAATTAAACACATTAAACACATAAGCCATAGGGATCATAGAAACTCATTTGGTTTTTGTTGGGGTTTTTTCAGAGTAGTAAGTTAAACTTGACATGAAGGACAATTTTTTCAAATCAAACCAGCTTGCTTTAATCCATTCTTCCTGTTTAGTCTCTGCAGAAATGGGCCCAGAATACTACTCTGCTTTGTTGCTAGAGAGCTAAAGAGCATAATTTACATTTCTAAATCTGCTAGGAAGGTGTGACAATGGTTTCCATCCAGTAGCTTCACTATAAAAAGAGGAAGATGGAGCAGGAGGAAAATGAGGATGCTGGGTTTGATTTCTCTTTTTTTATATATATACATAAGCAAATCCAGTAATCTTATCCATTAATTATTCCTGACTTATGCTGCTGTAAGTAAAAGGATTCCGATTCTTCAGTCAACACATCTGTTCTTTTAGATCCAGGAAAATATAAAATTCAAAAGTCTATTATAACACCAAGAATAAGCCACTCTCCACCTCTACAGTCTCCATTTTATTGCTGCTGGTTGTGAAGAACCTCTGATCACAAGGATGTAGATGAGGAAAAGGAATGGTGCTCAAATTCTGTTTTGGTTGACTAGATGATTTCAGGGTAAAAAGAACATTAAATATACTTACAATGTGCACAGCCCATAAACAGACAGATATAGCTTATATTCCTGAGTACAAATAATACCTACAAAATACACTAGGTATGCAACTGAGCCAATCATAGCTTGTGCTCTGTGTTACTTAATTGGTGGGAAAAAAAGAGAAGTTTTTGGAAGAGCTCTTTCACCGCTGTCTTCTGCTTGATTGTATTTAACAGGCTTTTCCATGTGGTTTTCCAAATATTTCTCTGGAATAGTATGCTTCCTTGTGTTCTGCACATCACTTTCTGCTGTGCCTGTGAAGGGAGTCAGTCTGTCAGCCAGTTCACTTCTGACTTTGTCAGCTGCATTTTTCCAGAGATTCTCTGCAAAAATAAATCATTAAAATGAGAGGGTTAAGACTGCAGATTCTTAACAGCAGGTAAAACACAGGATTGACACAAATTCCCAGCAAATCAGGAGAAAGTTTTCTCTGGGATCTTACAACACCCACTGCTGCATTCTTTTGCTCTGAAAGTGGCATGCACTGTGGTGTGGTGTCAGACACTGTTTTGCTCTCAGCAGGGAAAAGGGCTTTCCATGTGAATCTTCAGCGCCTCCAGTCTTCTTGCAGGCAGCTGAACTAAAACATAAAGCATGCAGTTCTACACAAGTGAGGAATGGTGCCTTTACCCACCCCATTTCAGTGGCCATCCATTATCTCCACACTTGCACCTTCCCTTACTCCAGGCAGACGACACTAAACACAAAGAAACACCAAACACTGATATAAATGCACTTAGTTCTGAGGTGGAACATGCTTACGAATAGTCTCTCTTCTATTTTCCAGTGCAGAGAAGGAGCCATCACTCATCTTCCTTGGAGCCTGTGTTTTCCGGAATATTTTTGGCTCCTGGATCCACGCGTGTTTCATCGCTTCATCAGGAGTCATGCGCAGGGAAGGCTCCCACCTTAAATCCACGGGAGACAAATCATTATTTGACTATTTCTATCTGAAAATTAGTACAAGGCAAAAGAGTCAGCTTCATCTTTTGAAAATCAGGTCATGAGGACATTTTTTTGAAACAAAATAATTTTCTTTTTATCCCAAACCCAGGGAAAAATCTTATGTGATCTTCTCCATCCTTCAAAACCTATTTATGTCAGCACTGTGCTGATCAAATCCTTTATAGCATCAAACCATTTTTAATATGCAGTTCCTGGTTCTGTTAGGGTAGGGACCCAAAATTCCTTGTTTAAGGTTTGGTTTTTTGCTCCACTGAAATGATTTTCTGAAAATTCTGATTCAACCAGCAAACCAAAGTGGATCAATGATTCACACAGACTTGGCAAACAGAACACTGAAAGCAACCTTCTTGCGAAACATAGTGGGATGATTTTTTCTTCCTTCCCCATGTAACCACAAGTTAGCAGTTTCTTTAGAATTTCTTTAGGGAAGTGCTACTGAACTGCTAGAAAGAAATTTGAAGTCACTGCTAAAGAAGATATAGTAAAGTGTCAATAATACTAGTTATAAAATTGATGCCATGTGGAAAACAAAAAACAAAACAAACCCAAAACACCTCACCAAAAAATAAAATCCAAACACAACAGATACAAAGATTTGAAAGGCACAAAAGAATGAAAGCAAAGTCAAAACTAGCTTGTTGCATACAGTTATGAACTCACATTAAGCATCCTTTCAAAAAGTCCAAGAAACCAGCATCATGGGTGTTCAGCACTGTGCTTAGATCCTTGGAGTCTGGGCATCTCTTTTTCCCCTTGCTGTTAGTTATGGATTTAGGAAAACCTTTGGAATCTTAAAAAAAAAAAAAAAAGACATCCTCAAAAAATTACATTAAAAACCTTCACTAAATACCTTAAAAGTTGCATAAACAGTATCCATGTCCATCCCACTAACTCCAGTTTTGCCCTGCTGGATTGATAATCTGCCAGAATTGTGGCAAGGAGGATTGGTTACATCCTAGAGACCACAATCTACACTTCGTTGGTTTGCTCACTTTGAGAAATTTCCAGACTCAAATTATACACAGAGAAATGAACAATGTAAATTAGTTCTCAGAGCCCACTGCATTCCTTTCAGCAATGATATTTTTAAGGAGCAACTTCTCTACCACTTTGGCAATTAGAGGCCCATTAGACATGAAGAGCAGAGCTCCAGGTTTCTTTATAGGCCTCATTTTATCCTTTTGGTTTTTTTCCATACCTCTTCCTGGAAGTATTTTTATCACCTAGGAATTAGGTAAAGATCTCTGACCCTACTCTCTACCAGTGCTATTAATTAGTGATTAACTATCAGGGAGGGGTCCAGCAAGGACAAATAATCAGAAGAAATTACCAAAGAATGTTCTCCTCCTTGATGCAGCCTGGATAAAATCAGCTGGTGGAAGACCCAATACCTTAATAGAAAATGAATTAATAGAGTTACTTCTCATTTCATACAGATATACAACAACCATCAGGTGAGATGTGGCATCTTGCCCTCCTTATGAAAAGAAACTGAATGTTGCAATTTACTGTGAAATGTCTGCAAAATATTTCTTCTTATTGAGGAGGGAATTAAGGGATTCCTTAGTGCTGGCTGTACACATCTTTGCATCAAAAATAGCATGGCCAGCAGAACCAGAGCAGTGACTGTCCCTCTCTCCATGGCACTGGTGAGGCCACAGCTCAAATCCAGCATCCAGCCCTGGGCCTGTCACTTCAGGAAGGACATTGAGGGGCTGGAGCATGTTCAGAGAAGGGAACAGAGCTGGGGAAGGGGCTGGAGCACAAGTCTGATGAGGGGAAGCTGAGGGAGCTGGGGGGACTCAGCCTGGAGGAAAAGAGGCTCAGGGGGGCCTTTTGGCTCAAATGGAGCCTCAGTTGGCTCCATTAAGCCTCTGAAAGGCCAGGCTGTAGCCAGTCATATTTCATTATTGCTTGAGGTTTCTCTTTGTTTCTGGTGGTGCAGTTTATCAAATGGGTATGCCAACCAATCCCAAAAGTTACCTCCATGATGCAGGCAAGTTGGTCAGCTTCATTTTCCCCTGGGAACAGTGGGTAGCCTGTGTAAAGCTCTGCTATGATACAGCCTAAGCTCCACATATCAACAGCCATAGCATAAGGATGACCAAGAATCACCTCAGGGGAGCGGTAAAAGCGGCTCTGAACATAGGTGTACACTGCATCAAAAATTAGACAAGAAGCAAAATATCACAGCTGGGACTGAAATGTCAGTTGCAGATCTCATAGAAAAGTGGCATATGTTCAGGAATCATAAATCTGTCTATCCACAGATTGCTCACATAGGCTCTGGAAACATTTTCTAATCCCATCCTAAAAGTAATGGGTCATACACTTTCTACTGTTCTGTTTAGAAATTGTTTTTCAACAAGTTTCACTGAAGGAAATTGTTCTACTAATGTTGTGATTCAGTTTATCCATGCTCATTTTCCTATTTGAAGGTGTTCCATTTGCATCAATCAACAGTTCCTAAATTAAAAGCACCGCTCCCATTTCTCTCTCTGTGGTATTCATACAAAAAGTGCCAATTATAATTTAACCATCTCACAGAGAAAGGCTCTCTGGCCCTGACAAACTTCTTGATAAGTGAAATATTTGGATTATCCTCTTAAGTTTGTTCCATCTAACCACTCCTGAAAGTGCAAATCTGATTTTAACAGGAGTAGAGGACCTGATCACGCTCAGGACAAAGAATAAAGAATGGGAATATCTTACTTGTCTCTACCAGTATTTGCTCCACCACCAGTGGCTGAACAGTTCATGATTAGGTCTAATTAGGGGCATAGGTCAATATATTTAGCCCAGTCCAAGAAATAGTTTTTCCACATTATTTAAAATTAAGAAAGCTTATTAAGAAAATTACATCAACTTGACTTTTCTGCAAACCTCTTTGGTCTTCATAGCAGCTTGATCCAAAATCAATAACTTTGACTGAACCTTGCCCATTGTGGTATAATAGTATGTTCTCCTAAAAAGAAAAAAAAAAAAATCACAAGGAAAAGAGGGGTTTAGCACCAATTACGTTAGTGAACACTTGGGAAAATCAGAATGCAAATCATATTTACACTTCTCTGCATAATGAGAGCTTCAAAATTCGACCTCTTTTGGAAGGCATTTGCTAACATGAGGAGGCAGCTGATAATGTGCAATTGTGCAAAGCAGAGGGGGAAGGTACCCAGGCTGCAAGGTGAGCCAGAAAAGGCACCAGCAAGCTCCCCAAAACTCAGGGTTGCTTATCTAGTAAAAGCTGAACTGCACCTGGCTTTGTGCTGTGCTGAATTAACCAGAACCATCCTTTTGTAAGCACAGAAAGCCCCTGGCCCACGAAGGAGCCACACTCCACAGTTCTTCCCTGCACTGCTTGCTCCAGACTCCGTGTCAGCTCTCCCCTCCCCACCTGTGTGATGCACAGGTCTCAAGGGAGGGATAAATGGACAAGGCAGGGTCCTATGGATTCTTAACTGGATTTCTGCAATTCCTGCTGGAGACCCTTAAACAGCCAGCTCAGGGATGTGCACCGATGAGCAAACACAGCCTTCAGCTCTCTTCTGCAGAGCTGAGTTTTATCCTCATTAAAAGTCTGTCTAAATGAAGGATTTCCTTCTCCACTCCTCAGCAGACAGATGGTTACTTTTATCAACCAGTTTTACAGTGATTATATGTCAGGGCTTTGAAGGACTGAACACTTCCCAGGTGGATGCCAAATAATGATGAAGAGTTTCCTGGGTAATTAGCTCATAAGGAAATGCTTCATGTGTCAGGAAGGAGAAGCTGCTACTGGGGAAAGTCAAGGCAAGGACTGACTTCCACAATCCAGGTGCTCTTGGCTCTGGTAAGGGAAGCATCATCCCCTCTCTATCAGTATCTATTCATACTTGTGGTAGGACTCTGTCTCTTATACTGAATCCCTCACAATGCAAGAGAGCTGATCAAAGTTGGAAAACCAGGACTGACTGGAAAATCAGGCTTTGGAGGCAGTGATTACCTAGCATAAAGGCCAGAGAAACTCCATATTCTACCTTATGCTGAGAAATATCATAGGAGGCAGATGGGATAACAGATTTGAGTTTCAGGCTACATAAATTCATGAAACTGTACAATTGTTGAATGAGAACAGAATTTTCTATTAGTTAACTCACTACATTTTCACTAATATGTTGCTCCATTGAAATACAGACTACACTAATTGCTGCTGCCAACGTCATTCCTTGTCAGTGGCTGCCTGGAAACAGATTTCCCGTTGGGCTAATTGTTTTTGATTCAGATATTTGGGTTATCTTGCAAGCCTCTTTTCTCACTGCAAATTGGTCTGGCAAAGATATTGGCAAGACAACGGGTACAGACAGTATGTGACTTCTCAGAATTCTATATCAAGATACATTTAGCAAAGTGAGAGCAGAATTTTATCCTTAGCATTTTTACCTGAGAACTTATTTCTTTATTGGTTCATTTGCCCTTTTGAAAAGGAAATCAAGAGAAACTTTCGCCTGAAGTGAAAATATAATTAAAATCCTTCAGAAATCTCAGAAAATTGCAAAAATTTAAATTTGGGGCTTAAGGAGTATGGAAATGTTCACCTAGTGTGAATGCTGAGCAGATACAGCAGGTAGAATTGCATGACAGATGTTCCTCCAGAAACAGGTGAGTACCCTAAATACTGTTCCACAGAATTCCTCTGCCATTTACTAGTCTACTTAATCTTATAGTTATGCCTAGGAAGTTAAATAGACTTAACAGGATAACCTGAAACAGGCTGCCTTGTGAATACTCCTAGCATTACAATATCACTCATCTTAAAATACTTAATTTTACAAGTACTTTTCTTTTTCTCTAAGCAAAAATTGCATACATTGCATAATTGCATACATTTTGGCAACCAAATAATCTCATTTAATGCTTTGGTGAATGAGCTGAATCAATGGTAATAATCAGTTGACTGTAGCATGAACATAATCTGAAATAAATTACAGCTTCTGTACAAACATCATACTGGGTTTCAGGGCTTCTCCTGAGAGTTCCTCCCAATCAATAAAGAATAGGATAAGCTCATTTATTCTGTACAGAATACCAGAATGATTGTACTTACAGGCTTCAGATCACAGTGAATGATTCTTTCCTGGTAGAGCACTTGTAAACACCTCAGCACACACCGAGTGAAGTGGCGAATCAAAGACAGGCTGAAGCCTTGGAAATTGTTCTTTTTGATCAGCTCATACAAATTTATTCTGTGGGGGAGGAGGAAGAAGCAGCAGACAGAGAGCAGATAAGAGATTGGGGAATTTATTTTTAAAGGCATTTTAAAGGCATTAGTTTCCAGTGCATTAAGAGCTTGTCTTCCCACATGGAGGACTCATGCAGAGGAAAATGACAGCTATTTTCCTCCCTGTGAATGCTGCTCTGCATGTGTTATGCACAAACACCTCCCAGATCTAAAGCAGATGTAAAATCAGTGAACTTCCTTGCTAAACTCTGCTGTTAAGCAGCTGTGCTGATTTTCATCTAGAACAATAATCATTCAGGAACCAAAATAAATTTTCTTCTGTCTCATTTTGCTGTCATGTCTCTTTGCTTCAGCATCTTGAGTAAATCATTTTTGTCTAAAGGTTTTTAACCAGCAGTAAATATTTCTAGATAACCCCCCCCATCAATTCAGGTCTCATTAGGTTTTTATATCCCTCCTGTGACCATCACATCTTAGCAACTTCCAGTAGCCCTACCCAGAAGCCTGGAGAAGAGGAGGCTCTGGAAGACCTCATTGCAGCTTTCCAGTGCCTTAAGGGGCTTATGAAAAAGAGGGAGAGAGATTTTTGATAGTGATAGTGATAGGACAAGGGATAATGATTTCAAACTGAAAAAGGAGTAGGTTTAGATTGGATATTAGAAATAAATTCTTCCCTGTGAGAGGTGTCCTCAGCACTAGCACATTTCTGCAAGGACATGACCAACTGGAGCTTCCTGCCTTCCCCACTGGAGTGTCCACTGGTGGCAGGCACGGCCCATTCCTTTGGAATTAAAGTTGCCAAGACTTAATGGAAAAGATCACAAATCAAAGACTTTTCACAGTATTTTAAAGGCAATGAAAATTCTACTAGACAAACATTTTTCTATGACAACCAGTCTTCAACTCCTCTGTGGAGAGCTAAAGATAGTGGCTATCCCATTTCCCTGTGTGTTTCCATAGCAGCTTTCAGAAAAGATTGGTCTGTGTCTTCCCAGGAGAGGAGTCACCTCTTACCCTACGTGCCTGTAAGTGACAGACTCACATGCAGCAACACAAGGGATTTAGGTTTCTTTGGGATCAAGTTCTCCATATGATGCTGAATCTTCAGCAGGGGCTGTAGCACATGCAGCAATGGGGGTTTTTTACTCTAAGGGCTGGAGAAGTGTGGGTAGCCTGGAAAATTCCAGTTTGATTCCCTGATTACAAGAAGGCTGATGAATAAAATGATCTGACTTCTCCAAAATTCCTCCAGAATTCCTCCTAAGAGGCCCTGCAGCAAAGGTTCATAAAAAGCAAGATGCAGTTTTATTTTTAAATTATTTGATATTATTCATATTTATATACCCTGAAGTTTACCAGTCCTGAATTTACTCTTTTCCTCACAGGTCTTTCGGGGAAGAAGACTTCAATACCCAGCACAGAAAATAAGGGTTGGATCATGTCATTGCCCGTGTGAAGTCTGAACGTGGCCTTTTTCAGTTCACCTTGGGTGATCAAAGGCTCAGTTATGCAGTCTGTATTTAGACAGTGTTCCTTTCTAGCTGCCAATTCTTCTGAAGAAGACATAAAAATTAAATCTTGTAAGGCACAAGATCTACAATTCTCCTCAAGGTGTGTGTAAAGGAAAATGTACTTTACCCTAGCAGTTCAAAGGAGATACAGAAGTGATTGCGAAAGTAGAAGTATTCCTTCATGTGGATGATATTGTGAGTGTCATCTTTGTCTTTCTTCAGCAGAGCATCAAGGATCTTCACTTCTATCAGAGCCTGGCTGTGAAATCTGAAATATCACATGACACGGAAATGGTGACATCAACTCAGGGTAACATTTTTATTTCTGAAAATGCTACAAACACCATGAGCTTACTCTAAGCTCAGCAGGTGGGACAATTATTAAGAAGTTTCATTCAACCTTGTTAACCACTGTAATTTTTATTTCTTACGGTTGATTCCTAGTCTAAATACACTGGCCTTAGATAACACTTCAGGGTACCTAATTTGACTTGTCTGAAAAAACCCTTAAATGAAAAGGTTTCCAATGAGCATCCAGATTAAAATCCTGGTGCTCTCAAGTCTATAGGAATGCTTCACTTTCCTTGAACAGGGCCATGTTTCACACCTACCACAGTCAGTGGGTTTTGAAAAGCATCTTTACACTTAGTGTTCACTGAGGGGGAAAACAGCTGAACATCTGTTTCACTGACTCTGCTTCAAGCTCACAAATTTGTAACCAGCCACTTAACAGGAGCAGGTTGCTTAGGACCACAGTGTAGAATTTTTCATGTTCAAGCAAGTGATGGGTGCCTTCCAGCATATTCCTGTGGTTTTGGAGCCTTGTGGGGATGCTCCCCACTCTCAGTCCTGCACAGCTGGTTATCTGGGTTGTGTATTCACTGTGCAACAGATAGGGAGACCTCCTTGTCAGCCTGGAGAAACTGTGCTTACTTTCCTAGGCTGTCTCTCTTCTGAGTCCAGGTCAGTTCCTGACATCCTCTTTCCTCACTCTGCCCTCACTGTGTTTAATGAATGTACAGGAGGTTTGATTTTGATTTGTTCATGTTGTCAGAGTTTGCCTCTATATAACAGGGATGATTGTACTGGTTTAAAGTCAGCAGATATCTCACCTTTTCTTATTCCTTATTATTTTCAATGCCACTAACTCATTGGTTTTGTGATCCAGGCATTTGGCCACCTGCCCAAATGACCCTTTCCCAATGACCTCCAAGACTTCGTAGCGGTAGGCAATGTGGTCATGTAAAACCTTCAAAAGAACACAAAGAGTTCAGATTCAAAGAGTACAACAAAGACCAGGTTTCCCAGTAGCTCGTGTGTGTTTGGGTCTGCTGCCCATGACAGAGGGTGGGCTACCTGCAGGTGAAGTCTACATCAAATAAGGGTAACAAAGAAAATCCCAAGTGATCCCATAGCCCACCTACCTTGCATCAATCCTGCATGACATGCAAAGTGAATTCTCCCCTGAGCTTTAAAAGGCATGTTTTCACTATATGAATATTTATCTTCTAGAAACAACATTTATCTCACAGACAACATTTAAGAGTTGGCATAAAACCACTACAAACTTACTGAGCTCAAAATGAATACCATAATTTTTCCACTTACCTTTAAGTAGGAACCATGCTCATCATCATAACAATTATTATTCTGGGTTTCAGGCAAACCTTCAATCTTTTTAGCTTCCAGGCCAAGAAACCAGAGCTCTGTATAATTGAAAATTTCTTTTTGCTCATAGACTGTTAACTGGTTTCTAAAATTTTTCAAGGCTTCTAAATCAGAAAACAAGAACGTAAAACCAAAAATCAATAAAATGTCAGAAACCTGATGGCAAAGTGCTTTTACAATGGAACATTTCACAGTAGAGCATACCACTTTGAGCAGGATGCTGTGAAAAGCTGTTAGAGTTCCCTTCCAACTAAGATTTCTCTGCTTCTACAATTTCATACAAATTTCTATTTATTATTTTTTTCTGGCTTGTAGTATTAAGTTCAATAAAGCATTCATCATCTGTCAGCAAGACTTTTGAGATAGCTTAGGTAAAAATTATTTCATTGTGAGGGAAGTTACGTATATAGATGTTTTTGAAAATCCCATCTGTTGTCTATCTGCTCCCTCAGGCTCCATAACTTACATGAAAAGTTACATTTTTATTGGTTTGGTTGCCATATTTATAAAATGTCAGTAATGTCTAGTTAACCAAAGCTTTCAAGTACTTGTTTTTCTGATAAAAATCATCAAGGTCAGATGCCTGAGGTTAGGAATTAAATGGAGCCCAAATCTGCTTTTCTCCTAGTTCTGATTCTTCCTGCACAGAATTTCAGCTGCCCTAACACCTCCACTCCCATCATTTAAATGTGGATATATATTCAGACAGGAGCATTATAAATCAATGTGTTGCATGCATGTGTGGGTGTTTTGTTAAACAGTGGCAGATCTTCATCCAGCAATGCAGGGATGCTAAATCATTTCAAAGCAAAAGGCCACTACTTTTTTTTTTTTTCCCCTAGACTCCTTCTAGAAATAGATTAACTCTGTCAGAAACTTTCTAGATCTGAGAACTCCCAAAATGCAATTTAGCCCACATCAATAAAATGGGACACAGCCACAAGGAAATGGGAAAGGGTTTTATCCCTGCAATGGAATATTGCTGTCACCTACCCCATCTAAGTCTTAGACAAATATACATTCTTTTTTATACTGCATGTTTCTCTTCTCTATTTGTGTTAGTCACATCATTCTCCTATTAGGTACCTGCCCAAGCTGGATAATTAGAAATCACTGAGTCCCATCCATATTGCTGTGCTCTAAATTGTTAAATATTTCAGCAGCCATTTAACATGGCACCTGTGGTCCCTGAGTGTCCTGACTGTACACACTCCTCATCTGCGCAGGCAGCCTGTCACTCCAGTCCTTTCAGTTTATCCAGGGATATTCTACCTGAAGCTGTCATAGGCAGTTTGACCCCGATGCTGGTGCTCTCCAGTTCAGATGGTTTTGTATGGACTCTGGTATCACTCTCAGGAAGACTGTCCGGAAGGTTAAACTGGGGAAAATTGCCTTGAGTTCCATTTTCCTGCCAAGCAGAAAAGAAAATTAAAAATTAAAAACTGCTATAGTCATAGAGACAAAGCTGCAATATATTTATTTTGGATTAGTTGAGTAATCTCTGTGTCAATTTTGTGCTGAGACAGAACAAGCAAGCTTGGGCACTAGAACACCCTGCTTATTCAGACAGCAAACTCTGCCAAAAGCACTAAAGGCTGTTGGACCATGGAAAGACAAATCTCTATAAACGAGAGAAGGAAGTTCATCTTCCATATTCATTCAGTATATGGACTCTCTAGAAATGCTATCTATACCAATGCTGGTCAGCCTTGGAGGGCGGTGCACCAATTCCTCTCGGAAACCATGCCAAACCAAGTGAAAGACAAAGTTGATTTGGAATAACCAGTATGGATATGCCAACAAATGGTGTCTGAACAACTTGGTTGTCTTCTCTGATGAAGCAACTGGCTTAGCCAGTGGGAGAAAAGCAGTGAGCATTGTGGACTTTGCCTTGAGCAGGGCCTGTGACACTGGAGCCCAGTGAGTGGGCGATGGACTGGATAAATGGATCATAATGTGAGCAGCCTGCTCCAAGTCTGCTCTGCTTGTAGTGAGAGGTTGGGCCAGATGTCCTTCAGAGGTTTCTTCCAACCTAAATGATTTAATTTATTTATTTCTCATCCTTTGAGAAAGTCCTCATAGACGTGGGGCTGGATGGAGACAAAAGAAAGCTCAGTGTCTGTCAGTGTCAGAAGGGTACCAAAGCCATATTCAAAAACCAGCACATGGTTGCCAAGACAAGGAGAACCCAGGTGACAGGATATGGACTAACAAGCGGGCAAGCTTGGTCCACCATGTCCTTGCAAGAAGTCCTGACTGGCACTTCAATACAAGCAACTTGGTGCTTGTGGGGGTTTGAGTTAAGGATGTGTGCAAGTAAAAATGGGTTCTTTTCAAAATGAAGCATCTTTCCATACTTGTCTCTAATTCTGACACTTTTTCTCTCTTCCCCCCACTTACACACTTGTGACACTTTGCCACTGACACCCTCTCACTGGTACTTAGAGAGAGGCTGGTTCACCAGGGAAACGAGATGTCCAGGAGCTTTATAACTCACCTGAAGAGAGGGGAGGACACTCTGCAAGCTCTTATTTGCTATTTGAGGCAGGCTGCTCTCAAAGGGGGGAGGGTTTGCAACGTCTGCGGCCAGACCATGCTTCACTTGACCTTCCAGATGTGGGAGGGAAAGGACACCACGACTGACTCTCTAAATAGAAAGCACAAGGAGATGTCACATAACGACCTAGCAAGCAGTTCTGTGCCACACCTGTGAACACCAGAGGCACGTAAATCCTTGGAAAATGTGCGTGGTTCGCTTTTGACACCTAAAGGCAAAGGGGAAATGAGCAGATGCTAAAGCAGCTCCAGCTGTACTAACAGGCAGCAGGAGGTTGTCTGGGCAATCCAGCACAATTTAGGGAATGAGACTCCTCACAAGAACACTTCCATCCAGCATCAGGGCAGCAACTGCTTCAGCTGCAAAGGCTGGTTGGGTTTGGAAGCCCAGCAGCCGTTCCAGGCAGCAGGACTCCTGCGAGTGGGGAAAATAAAGCCCACACAGGGTAATAAGTAGGCATGAAGTGTCAATGGCAGAAAATATCATTAACTATTCCCAGTGGCAGAAGAGAAATTGGGACTGGACTGCTGCCAAACACCAGGGGTAGACACAGTGGGAAGTCTTCCCTGCACTGGTTTCTCCATATTTCCTTCCCCCTCATTTCCTATGGAGCTCAGTTTGACTGGGCCCCTTTGTTGCACTCCTTATTAGTGAGGAAAAGGCAAGCTCTCAGCAAACTTTGCTTAAAAATAAATGCTTATGCTCATTTAAATAATCCAGGATTAGTAGTCCTTCCTGATTTCTCCCATTTATTATTTCCAAAACACTTCTATATAATTTCATAATTATAGTCAGTCATTTAAGGGCACAGTTTTATAACTGTCTTGTATGTCCTTTATCAATGTCTTCAGTATCTCAAGTCAGAGAAGTCACAGTCCTAGCAGCAAAGAAGACTCTTTCAGGTAGACTATTTCTTTGGTAAATAATAAAAAAATTATTTGAAATAGATCTGAAATAGATCAACTATGCACTGTGAAATGCAGAATAAGGTCCAGAGAGCTAAAGCTGCAATCCACATAAACCTGTGAAATTCTTCTCCTCGGGGAAGCATTGAAACACGTTTAGAAAGCTTTTGACAACAAATGAGAGGTTTGATATTTTCTTAAAAAGCAAAGGAGCAATGCCCTCAAGCCAATCAACTTCAATGAGTAAGTTTTTTATTCCAGTATTGTGGAATAGCCTTTAAGACCTGGGATTCCAGTGGACTTTTCCTGAAAGCTTTAAGAAACAAAAGTGATTTGGCAGAAGAAATGCCTCAAATGCTACTGAACACAACAAAAACCAAAATACTTGCAGGCATTTGGTACAGTCATATAGCCACTGGAGAAATGGAAGAGGACAGGGAATAGAGGACTTACCTCTGCCCATATTCATTTATTATAAGAGATCACTTTAAAAACAAGCATTCAAGTATTTCTGAAGTAAGCTGAAGAGTCACATACCTGATGGAAGACTCTGTTAGAGCCTAGATGATCCCTCTCTTGAACAGTCAGCTGAGACTGAGAAAAAGCATCCACATGGGAAGACTGCAAATATAAAGCAAGGCTTTAATAAAAAATATTCTGGAGGAAAAATTATGGAATCCCTGCATGGTTTCTGTGTTTTTCTCCTTTGTGGCAATGCCTGTGCCAACACAAGGTGTGAGAGAGGGCCACAAAAGCTGCTGAAAACACGTTACACTCTGGCAATGCCTCTCTCAGCTGAGCAGCTGTTTTGTGGGCTGGGGCAGAGACAGTTTATTTTGTTATTATGCCTCTCAAATGCTTGGTGTGCCCCCGTGCTCAGCCAAGGGGAAGGGGCCCCTCTGCCATCCCTAAATTTGTACTTGGAAGCTGGTAGTGAATCTGATTGGAAGGACAACTGTAAACTGCCTCACGAGGTAGATTGTGAGCCCATACATTGCTAAAATGCAAAAGCAGCATTAAACTGATTCAGCTTGTGATACAGATTTTATAAAAATAAATTAAGGGTTTAAGTTTACTGAAATATAGAAAAAAACCCATTGGCTCCAATGGGCAGATAGTATTAGCAATAAATACAAAAAAAAAACCTCCATCAGGAAAGTTCTAAGCAGCTCACCATTTTAAAGAGTTCACTGGTGCTTTCAGCAGTTTTTTAGTAAACATGCTAAGTACATTTCTGCCCAATAACAAACTGCAATGAAATGAAGAAATCTTTAGGCTCATTTAGACCATGACATCTCTGTGGCTAAAGCAGATTGGAGCTCTGCTCTATAGGCTGGAGTGAACCCCATTGGGTTTGGTCAAAAGGGCTCCTGAAAGAGTCTGTCTGAGCCTGGAAGAAGCAGGGACAACTCAGATTAGATGCTGCACCTGTGCAGAGATCCCTATATACAGAGAGATATGGAACCAGATAAATATAAATATATATATTTTTATAAAAGCTGTAGTGGGTGAGGGATGCTTGCATGCAAACTGATCCACACACACACTGTGACTTTGATATATGCAGGGCACATGAGCATTGCTGCAGACAGGGAGATCAAACTGAACATACCTTGACAATGGCTCTGGCACATCCTGCCCTGAACAGAATCACAGACTGGTTTGGGTTGGAAGGGACCTTAAAAACCAAGCAGTTCCAACCCCTGCCACGGGCATGGACACCTGCCACCAGACCAGGTTGCTCAGAGCCCCAGGCATCCACAGCTTCTCTTGGACAACCTGTGCCAGGGTCTCACCACACTCACAGGGAATAATTTCTTCCTTGTATCCCATCTAAACCTGCTCTCTGCCAGTGTGAAGCCATTCCCTCTTGTTGGTCACTCCAGGCCCTTGTCAAGAGTCTCTCTCCATGTTTCCTGTGGGCTCCCTTCAGGCACTGCAAGGCCGCAATGAGGTCACCCCAAAGCCTTCTCTTCTCCAGGCTGAACAATCCCAATTCCCTCAGCCTTTCCTCCCAGCAGAGCTGCTCCAATCCTTCTGATGATCTTGATGGCCTCCTCTTGACTGACTCCAGAGGCTGCGGCATATTCACCCTCGCATATGCACTTAGACTAGAGACTCTGAAAGAATTTCCAAACTAAATATGGAGATAAAACTCTGTGTACAGATCTACATGACTACAAGGAGGAAATGCTGCCCTTTAACAGGTTTCGCTGTCTCACCATCAGCCAGGAAGACACTGCTCAAGCTGGGCAGACCAGCTGGAAACTGCCCTTGAGATAACTGTGCTCTGTGTGTGCTCTTCCTGTTCACAAACGAATCAACAAACCCTTCTGCAAGGGCAAACTTCAGATTTAGAACAAACTGATAACAGCTCTGGTGTGAGATGAGGGGTCACGGGTGGCTGTGAAGCACAGGAGGATGGCAGGAAAGGGCTAAGTACTAAAACCTGTCTTTGCTGGACACAGTAATTCCCATCTCTGGAACTGGAGATCACCCAGCCAGGGCTAAGGGACGATATGCTGTAAATCCAAAATATTCCCAGTGCCAGCACAGCAAATGCCACAGAAGAGGGCCACTAGATTACAGTATCCTAAACAGGAGTGTTCCAGAGCACGGCACAGTTTGCCCAGAGCACCAAATATCCTATCCTGAATTTCTTTAGATGATGATTCCATGGAAAACTCAGTGCCAGAGAATTTTTCCAGACAATCTACAGACTATCTTCCCATGCAATCTACTTATTTTGCATTTCGAGAGACAATCACATTTGTTATGAAGGTGAGTCTGGGATACACATTCAAAACTCTACTGATTATATCAGCCCAGCTCTTAGCAAGACTATTAATTTTAGTGCATGTTACACTTTTTCCTCACACTTCATCCCCAGCAAGCTATAATTTTTAGTTTCTGGAGCTGGTGAAAATATTACATTTCATTTAAAGGTAGTTTCTTAACTGCTTCATGCTTTTCTAGCTACAAGTCAATACAAAGCCAGGATTTTATAGAGAAAAAGCTATCACTGAAAACCAAAGAAACAATGACTTCACATACCTGTGTAGACTACAGAATCCACTCCAAAATGGCATTTTATTTCTTAGCAATACTTTTAAAAAGCTAGGCAGTTATGTCTATATTACTAAATTTTTTTAAAGTAAATTTACTGACAGAGCATGAAAAATCCAAAAAATGTCTTTAAAACTGAGCAAGAGCTAAGGAAGAAGGTGAGTGGGCTCCAAGATGTGCTGCCAGAATTTGGCATCCATTTAACTTCTATTCAGTGGGGAAAGATTAACAAGATTTTGAGGTGGACATTTCTCTTTTTACAGTGCAAAAGCAAAACCAGTCCATGCCTTTTTTAACCATGGAAATCTGTGATCCTCTTTGTCCCTCTTTCTCAAAACCTACTTACTAAGGATTTACTGCTCTTTAGGCAATTTATTCAATAAAATCAGTAAGTGACCAACCTTCATCAAATTCCCCCAAATGGGTAAATAACAAACTTTTATTTGTAGAAAAACTGACCTGTGTCTACACCAGTTCTGCTGGTGGCTGAATGAGGAGCAGGTGGATTTACTGGACAGTCCACACAGTGGCTTTACTTGATGGCCTCGATCCAGGTGACCCAGCAGAACTGCTCTAGCAAAACCCTGGAGCTGCCCTATGGGCTCTGCAGCTGAGCTGTTGCGGCTGGGTTCGTTCTGGCAGATGCACGCCAAAGAAAAACTGCAGCAACTGTTACTATTCCACTCCATTTCATTCTCGGTTTCCCTGCTCCTGTGGCACTCAGCCTTGCCCTACAGCTCCAAAGCTGCAATCCCAGACTATCATCACCTGCTATTCCAGCCCTTCAGATCCTGGACCACCTTGCTCATTCCAGTTACCACCAAAGAAACAGAACAAGGTCCTCATCCACCACCTAGCCCGCAGTCACAAAGTTTTAGGTTTACAGCATTCTGTAAAATCAGACATCACGACACACTTCCATAATTCTCAAAATATCAGAGTATTTTTCAGTACCATGTTAAACATAGAAATCAGAAATGCATTAAAATTTTGGAAATTTTTAAATACACAACTACATAAAATAAAGATCCCATTGTCTCCTCATTCACATAGGCATTCTCTTCCCCCTGTTCTCAAAACTGAATGAAGCCTGTAGAATACATGGAGAGAATACAACACAGGTGCTAAATCATGCAACACATTAAAAAGCCATAGCAAATACACTCTCTCACTCAAAATACAGTAGAAACACAAACATTTTCCCCACCTTGTCAACTATTTCTGTCAGCATTACTGCGAGAGCTGTTAAGAGCAGGATAGGAGCTGTTTATTCCATTCAGCGAAGGCATTTCAGGAAGCCCACCTTCATCTAGTCAGAGCATAGCAGGAGCAGTTCCATGCACAGTGCCCTGAGCAGAAAAAAATGGATAATGCTTCTGCTTGGCTTCAGATTTAAATTTTTCTCCCGGAAATATGCCAGTGACTATTAGCTGCTCTAGTATTCTTTTGGTGGCCATCTGTTCCCTTTCTCAGCCTCCTTCTAGCCAAATATAATTTTCCATATTTATCATGGCAAGTCAGTAATAAGAAAGACAAATATAACAGGATTGGCTGTTCTCCTTGTCATCTCAGTCTGTTCTTTCTCACTGAGCTCATGTGCTTGCGAAACCAAAAAACACTTGAACTTGGATTTTGTCAAAATTTGTCACAGCGACCTTGCTGTACAGTGAGCAAAATCTCTTCAACAAGACTGACAGACTGGAAAATGAAAATTAATTAATTCCTTAAGGGTTGGTTTCTCGTTGGGCATTATATGTCAATTAATGAGGACCAAACTGTGGCACCTTGGTCTGTGGTTCTTGAGGGCATTGGTGCAGAGCTGCTCTGCCCTGTGGGATAATGACTGTGTGGATTATTTTGGTGTGGATAATGAGACAGAACTTAGCTGCCCTCCTGTCTTTCCTCTTCCTCCTTTGGATGCTGTGCATGTGTGGTGGGGCACTGATGGAAGCGTCCCTATTCCCCAGCTGTCCCAGGGGAATATGTAAAGCAAAAATACAGTGTGGTCTCCTCCTTCATACAGCCAAAGAATGGCATGTTCCCTGCTGCTCTGAAATCTGTCAACAACCCAGAATAGTTCTACTTTCACTCAGAAACCAGCATTTTCAAGGAGGAAATACATGCTCATCCACTGAAGGCTGCTGCTTTTACAGATGCTGCTGGAATGGTCAAAGGTCAAAGTTATTCCTTTGCACCCATGGTGGTCTCTGCAAAGCCTTTCCTGATGTAACTGCTGGGCTGCACCTTCCTGAAAGGCACATTGCTCCCACTTCCATCACTCCCACTTTTCCATTCATCCAAGCTTGGCAACCCTCTAAGCAACAAATCCTCCCCAGTATTATAAACCTCATGTGCAAGAGAAACTTCTCATTTTCTCACCAAATAACCACTCAGGCTGTCATTCCAGGAGGGGAGGCATGCAGATCATAGATTCATAGAATGGCTGGGGTTGGAAGGGACCTTAAAGGCAGGGAAACCTCCCACTATCCCAGGTTGCTCAGAACCCCATCCAGCCTGGCCTTGCACACTGCCAGGGAGCAGCCACAGCTTCTCTGGGCAACCTGTGCCAGGGCCTCACCACCCTCACAGCAAAGAATTTCATCCCAAAACCCCATGTAAATCCTCAGTGTGAAGGAATTCCCACCTGTCCTGTCAATCCAGGCCCTTGTTAATAGTCTCTCTCCATTAGCAGTCCCAGAATAGCCTCCATAGAAAGGAGTGAAATACAGATCTGCCCATGTTTTAGCCATCCCCCATTTAGAAGAACATCCTCTACTTTATTTCCTTTCTTTGCAATGTTTTCTCTCCTCCTTATTTTATTACATTCTTGTAAACATATTCAAATTTGCTGTGGTAAGTCATGCAGGAATAGAAACAACCTTCAGGATCATTCTTTTGTATTATCTGAAGAGGACCAACTAAGTTTTGATGACATAAGACATTGAATACAGTCTTCTCCATTTCTCAACAACACTCTCAAAGCAAGAGAAACTTGCCAAGATTCTTACTAAGTTTCAGTCATGCTACATTGAAGTAAAAAGCAGTGCATAAAATGTTTCAGCTATAAATTTCAAACAGTTTTTTTAAGTTTGAAGGAAAGATTTATGATTTTTGTAACTAATTTTTTTAAATTACCCACTTCTGAAAGACAATTAAAGGAGCTAAGTGCAATAGTACATAAATTCCTTATGGATGTGATCACTGCCTGCGATCATCACACAAACAACACCTTTAACAAATTTCTAAGTTTGGCAACATCTCTGAAGTAGAACAGTATTAGTGGTAAATGAAATTAAAGAGCTTTCCCTGCAAAGAAAATCCCCTGCATCATGGAGTGGGAAGAGGATTCATTCCATCTTAGCTAAACATTCAAGGTAAACAAATTTCCCTTTGGAAGCGTCCTTGTCTTTTTATTGCTTGTCTTGAGAAAGAGCCTGTTCCAATAATGTAGACTAGATATCCCAAACTCTTACATCCCTAGGATTAGATTAGAGTAATTCTACTCTTTATAGCATTTACTCTGCTACTCCTGCACTTCAGTCTTCCTGATCTGAGCGAGGGCAAAAAGCACAGAGGGACAGTGAACTGAGCCCTGTCTCAGTGCTGTGCTGTGGCATCCACCCAGGCTTGAGCAGTACCACAGGGAACATCCAATGCTGCCACTGCAGGCTGAAACAGGGAAGATAAATACCAAATTCTCAAAGTGAGTGGTGTTAACAGAAAACTTCTTAAACCACTCCTGCTCTATTTGTTCTAATAAAGCATAGGAAGTATGCTTTTTGCCTTTTGCAAAATCAGTGCAAAGGGAATGGGTGATTGAAGGTTTTGCATACATTTACTTGGGCAAAGAACCCACCAGATGAACCAATCAAGTCTGATAGAAATAGAAAAGCCAATCATGGGTTCTGTCTCCTTTAGAACGCTTCTTCCACAAAAGAGTGTAAAAGCTTGGGATATGATAATGTCAAGATTCTAACATTTAAGTTAGTTGCTAGTAAATTGGCTCTTTAAAGTTTATTAACAACTCCTATCACACTTAAGATCTACTCTTCCTCCTAGCAAACAAGAAAAAAAATCTACAATGCTGTTTGTTCTAAATGTGCTCAAAAGCTGGATAAGAATCATGAATGCAATTTTGCATAGGAGGGAATTAAGGCACTGTGTTGCTAAGGATGTAATTGCCAGAACCTTTTGAGATAATTCCTAACATCCGAGTAAGTGCCCTTGACTGAAATCAAATAGAATTTGGGGACATGGGGATTTTCCAAACAGCTCTCTGACTGTATAAAGCCAAAAGGACCCCAGCGACATCACCATTTCTAGAAAACAGACAGGGCAAAGAAATGACAGCCCAGAAATCAGTGCTCCAACTGGTTTTTCTAATGCATCAATCTGTTCTCAGGACTATTCCAAGAACAGAAAATACGGTTATTCCTGGACTCACAAACTGAAGAGGAATCACATGAGAAGCAGGAATTGGACATGAACCAGATAAGCTGATTTAAATCAAGTGGGGTGCACAGATGAAATGTAGGTCTAGATATGTTGAAAAGTCACAGGCAGAAAAAAAACCCCAAAATTTGACAGGCAAATATATCATAGAATCATAGAATATCCTGAGTTGGAAGGGACCCACAAGGATCACCCAGTCCAACTCCTGGCTCTGCACAGATACCCCAACAATCCCACCCCGTGCATCCTTGAAAACACTGTCCAAACACTCCTGGAGCTCTGGGAGCCTTGGGGCCATGACCATCCCCTGGGGAGCCTGTTCAGTGCCCCACCACCCTCTGGGGGAAGACCCTTCTCCTGATATCCACCCTAACCCTCCCCTGACACAGCTCCAGACATTCCCTCAGGTCCTGTCCCTGATTACACAGAGCAGAGATCAGGGCCTGCCCCTCCTCTTCCCCTTGTGAGGAATCTGCAGAACTGCTGTGAGCTCTGGCCTCAGTCTGCTCTTCTCCAGCTGAACAGACCAAGTGCCCTCAGCTACTCCTTGTGTGGCTTCCCTTCAGACCCTTCACCAACTCCATGTCCCTCCTTTGGACTCTATCTAACAGCTTTAGATCTTTCTTATATTGTGACACCCAAAACCACACACAATATTCAATGTGAGGCCAACCTAGCCCAGAGCAGAGTGGGACAATCCCCTCGCTGGCCCCACTGGTGATGCTGGGCCTGGTAAGATCATGATCATGATGGCAAAGGATTTTTGGCTTGCCTGACAAGCTCTGAAAGCTTTGCAAGAACTTCCCTTCAATAAAGCTTCATTTGTTTCTACCCATTTGCAGGTGAAACGTGGGGAGCACCTGTGTTATCCCTGTGCTGCCTGGAAGTGGAAGCTGGAGGCTGATCCAGGAGAACAAAGGCCTCTCAGTCCTTGTGTAGTTCATAATTACAGTTACTAAATACCTCTCCAAGTCCTATTGACATCACACATTCACCTGTGTATGCAGATATGCTTCCTAAATAATGCCCTCTGAGGAGGAAAACCAGGGAAATTATTTCCCAGCCTCATCTCTCCAGAGGGGTTACACTGTATGAAATCAGTACCTCAGCAACGAGTGAACTCTCACAGTGATTTTTCTCCAGAAAGTCACTTTAAACAAAAGCATCATGTGCCAGTTTTAAACTTAGAAACACACTTTTTTAAAATAATGTAGGACTTTTGATTTCAGAGTAATGCAACTCACTGTATTTCTATAGAGCATCTCTTTTTTCCTCTAAAATAAAAAATAGACCAGCTCTCTACAATATACATATACTTTTAATATACCACAAAGCCTTTCACTTAAACCTAAAGGTCAATCTGAAATCTTTTGCAGAGCCCTAGGTACTCTGAGATTCTATAAATTAATTATTTGCTTACAATTTATGCAGAAACCTGTAAGTTACCCCTGTAATTTAAAAATGTTAATTTCTTATCTTTGCAGCAATGGTAATGATACTGCTTTCATTAAAAATTGCCATCATAAAATCATAGATTGATAGAGTATCCTGAGCTGGAAGGGACCCACAAGGATCACCAAAGCTCTGCACAGGACAGTCTCAAGAACCACACATCTTAATTCTGCTTCTCCAAAGAAAACAATGGTTAATACAATAAAAATATCATATGGAATTGATGGCAGATGGTACAGTGGACAGAACTACCTTCTGTTTATTTTCAGTTCCTCACAACAGGTATGCCACAACCTAATACAAACATTTTTACATCAAACAATAACAAAAATGCCAACCATTATTACCTTAGGCTGGACTCTTTTATTTCTTCTTACTTGTAAACAAGAGCTACTGAAGAAGCTGAAATCACAGCAGCTCTCACTGCTTCTTTCTTGCTTTTCCCACAATGACAAAGCTCCCTGTTTTAAATCTGTCTCCATTAAATTGTTCTCTTTGTGATTTAAACCTGACACTGCAGTTAATCTGATCCAACCTGTGCCCCTCTGTGAATAAAAGCTTGGATTGATTGATGATTTTTAGGCTGAGCTGGCTGGAATCAAGCCCCAGGTTGTTTTACCATGTTCCCCAGCAATGACACAAACCCAATTGAGCTGAACTGGGAAGCTGATGCTCTATGAAATCTTTGAGGACTTTACACCAGGACAACATGTTTGTCAATTAGGCTCAGCAGCATTGCAAACTCATCCCTTGGGGTGCCTCATTTGCTTTGCTTTCCTTCCTTCTGTTTTTTAATTCTTTTTCAAAGACACAGCTGCAGCTTTAGCTCACCTGCTCTGTACATGAACTGTCTAATGAGGGTAAATCCAAGGTAATTCCCAGTGTTACTGAGAATCCCAGCAGTGCCCCTGAGCACCACACTCACAGCTCCCTCTTAGCACTCAGAACTCTTGACAATCTTGGAATGAGCATTTCTAGGTAGATCTGTCCCTGTTTACACCCTAATCCTCTATGTGATGCCTTAAGTTTTAGCTTTTATATTTTTCAGATTCTGTGCTGCTTTAGTGTATAGTTCTGAGCTTCATGTTAAGTGTTGGTAAGCTCTCTTCACAGAATAGGTAAACAAAACAATTCCTTTTCTAGCTTGGGACCAAGGACAATCAATACAAGTTTCAAGCCCAAGAGCATAAACAACGGTGGACTGAAGAGAGGAAAACAAGAAGGATGGGACTTCATAATCTGAAGCTGTAATTGGACAATTAACCCCAATATGCTAATGGACTAGAACTTATAAAAGTGTGAGACCTTGTGACCAGTCATCCATTTTATGACCATTTTGGGTTCACCTTGGGTGTAGCCCTGGCTGGGCTGCCGTACTGCCCAAGGTGTATCCACTGAGGCCTTTTAATAAATCCTACTTTATTCTTTAACTCTGTCTAGTCTCTGTTCTAGGTCAGCCTTCTCAAGGCATCTTATGGACCCCTTAGAGATTCCATCAGCAAAATGCCTGCAGCTGGAGCAGCCTCAGTTGGAATATTAAAGCAACCAACCTCGGCAGTCTTTTATTTAAGTATTCCTGACAAACTCCATGGGGAAATATCTAATGCTTACTCTCAATTCTTTACTTTCTTTACTTTTCTTATGAGAATAATAAAGCAATTCATATTTAAAGAAAAATGAAGAAAAAATGCAGACATAAATTTTACTAAAGTGAAAGAAAAAATTTTTAAAAACAGAGGAGCAATGACAGCCTTAAAAGAATAAAGGCACAGTGGGGTTGGAATTTAAAAAAAAAAAAAANACCCTCACAGGGAATAATTTCTTCCTCATATCCCATCTAAACCTCCTCTCTGTCAGTGTGAAGCCATTCTCCCCTGTCCTGTCACTCCAGGCCCTTGTCAAGAGTCTCTCTCCATCTTTCCTGTGGGCTCCCTTCAGGCACTGCAAGGCCACAATGAGGTCACCCCAAAGCCTTCTCTTTTCCAGGCTGAACAATCCCAGTTCCCTCAGCTTTTCCCCACAGGAGGAAAACCAGACGAAAACTTTCTATTGACATGAAAGCTCCAGTGAGCCATTTAATAGAAAAGGCATATGCAAATGTAATCAGAAGGAGTGGATAAATACACTAATAACCTTCAGCTCTGTAAGTGAACTGCCTAATTGTTACCAGAAAAAGGAAAAAATCAACCAAACAACACAAAAAATAACAGCAACTAAAAAAAGAAGTGTCTGTGTTTTCCCAACATTTTGAATTGTGCTCATGAAAGAAATCACCTCTCTCTCCAAACCTCACTTCACTTATAACCTCAGTCATCAAAACTGCAATTACATGGGTCCTACTAAAAAAAAAAATAAGGACAACACTATCCACAAGTTTTTGAACAGAATTAAAAACAGATCTATTGATTACATGGAAATATGCAAAGGCAGGATGCAACTTCCCAGCCCATCCCTGTGTCTACTTTTTCCTCTAGACCAGCTCTGAGTGTTTTGGATGGTTCTGTCTTCTTGCAAGGGCTGTATGTAAAGCCAAGGGATTTTGTTTAGGGAGGCTGGACGGCCTTCTGCTGTAATCTACTTTTAGCTCTTGCAAGATGTCTACATTTAGCTGCAAAGGCTAAAAGCCAGTTTTCAAGAATGCTGCAGGTACTTGGGCATATCAGGAATGCAGGTGCAGCCTGGTGCAGTGGCTCACTGCTGTCCACTTCTTCCTACCCCCAGCCAGTGGAGAGCACTGGAAACCCATATGATTCAGGCTGCTGTCTGCATTTCACATGCTGTGTACTCAGATATGTCTTGAACAATGTGCTTGGCCTCCTTTTCTCCAGGCTAAACACCCCCAGCCACTCCTCACAGGACTCACTCTTTGGGTATTTATCTCAGTATCTACATACGCTGAATTTTAATACAGTAATCTCAGTATATTGATGATCAGTGGGCCAAAAAGTCCATGCCTGGCACATATGTATTACTGTCATTAATTAAATAGTAGATTTCAAGTATGTATTTTGCCTCACTTTCTCTTTGGAAAGGAGGAATTTGTCAGAAATCATCCCCCAGTGGTGTTTCTGGAGAAATATGTGTTTATTAAATGATAAAAGATAAAAGAAATCTTTAAATCAGCTTTTCTTTTTTTTATCATGGCATCATAGATTGGCCATGGTTGGAAGGGACCTTAAAGACCATCTAGTTCCAACCCCCTGCCATGGGCAGGGACACCTTCCACTATCCCAGGTTATTCCAAGCCCCATCCTTTCCTATTACTTGTAGAAAATATTTTGATAGTACTCTGCTAATGTGCATTATAAATTCTCAGAATATTAGGGAGATTTCAAAGGAGAGCTGTTTCATACACATTACTGTACAAAGAATAATTAGAATTAAAGCAGAGGATCTCAAGCAGTGGCTTCAAATCTAAACAATTCTGTGACAGTGATATTGCAGTGTCACTCTCACCACACCAGCCCTGTGTTTTCAGGCGTTACCACAGCCTTGTCTCACTCTTTGCACAACACTCACTTTACACCCTGTGTAAGACCTCCCTGCATGTTCAGCTAGAGAGAGCAAACTAATGTCATCATCAGGACAGTAATAAATCATATCACAAGTTAACAAAAATGCAAAATTTGCTCATAAATCCATTTTTTCCCTTGCACAGAAGAAGTGAGTGTACAGAGGAGCTACTGCAGTATGTGCTGGGTAACGTCTCAGGAATGATATGGATGAAAATTTGGGAGTTAGGCAGTGTTCCCACTTAGGAACAGGCTGTGATGTGTGGAGGACAGAATGCTTCCCATCAACTTCAAAAACACACTTCCCCACTCTTTTGGGAGCAGCTGGAAAAATCTGCCTCCAAATTTCTTTGGCAAGAAAGATGAATCAAAGCAAATGAGGATGGAGGAGCTGACAAGCTCCAAAGGGGACACAGCTCAGCAGGGAATGTGTTCTCCATTATCACTTCTTATTGCAACCTCACTGGGGCTAATGAAGGTACAGGGTGCAAAGGTGATGGATGAGAAGAATCAGACTTTTTTCCATACACAACCTCCCACCCAAATCAGAGGTGGAAAACACATCTCCTACTGGCCATGATTCTTCTTAAAATGATCACTTCTAAACCATTCAGTGCTACATACCTCTCTTGCTGGTTTGAATGTTCCCAGGATCTTTGGCAGCTCTCCACATTTGCAGTTCCTCTGCAGGTAGCCTAACTGCAGCCAGCTCTGGGTGAATATATCTCTTCTGCCTTTGACTAATGGGCAAGATTCAGCCTTCCTAGAACAGGCTTTGTGCAGGTGGAAGCGCAGGTGGAATGGGTCGGAGCATCAGAACCCATCCACGTGGCAGGAAAAGAGTTTCACTTAATGATCTTTCTCTCAAGCAAAACAGCTGGCCTGCCTTCCCAAAACCTGGCAGTAGCTTCCTGGTTACATCTCCACAGCCATGTGAACACAGCCAAAGGGACATTTTTTACAAGGGAATTGAGCTCTACCTAAAATTATTGCAGGACTTCTAGATGTTATCAGAGATTATTTACAAGGGCATGGAGTGACAGGACAAAGGGGAAAGGCTGAAAATTGAAAGAGAGTAGGTTTAGATTGCATATTATGAAGAAGTTCTTTCCTGTGACGAGGATGTGTACTAAAACTCTGTACCCATGTGTGTGAGGACACAGCAGAATCAAAGAATCATAGAATCATGGAATGGTTTGGGTTGGAAGGGTCCTTAAAAACCATCCAGTTCCAACCCAACTGCCATGGGCAGGGACACCTGCCACTATCCCAGATTGCTCAGAGCCCCATCCAACCTGGCCTTGGACACTTCCAGGGATGGGGCAGCCACAGCTTCTCTGGGCAACCTGTGCCAGGGTCTCACCACCCTCACAGGGACAGTGACTCCACCACCTTCCTGTGCTGCCCATTCCAATGTCCAATCACCCTTTCTGTGAAGAAATTCTTCCTGAAAACTGGCCATTTGCTGCTTGTTTTCAATACAGGGAAGCACCATAGCATTCTAAGTTCCTGGGGAGTTCCATTTATGCCTCCATCTTCTGGGGTCTATGCAGTTCT
>VZSE01004792.1:0-10476 GCA_013398275.1 Promerops cafer
TATATATATTATTATCTATTTATTATATTTATTATGTCTGATATCAGTTATTTATTATATCTGACATGACACAGAGGGTAATATTTTATCCCAGCCAGATTCACGTGGCCTAAGGCACCGCTTTAGCAAACCATTGGCATGCTCCACGATCCCATTGGCTTGGGGTTAATAAGGTGTATGAAAATCCCATTTAACGCCTTCTTTTTTGGGCCAGTCTTGCGCCATCACACTGGTGAAGTGTGGTCCCTTGTCACTGTGAGCAGAGTCTGGGACAGGGAGGCTGGAAAACGAGTCACTGAGTCCCCAGAGAGGAGCTCTGGCGTCACTGTGCCTGCTCTGGGCAGTGACTGAGAGCCCAGAGCCCACTCCCCCCATCAGGTGCACCTGGAAGCACGGACGTCTTCAGAGGCCAGGAGAGTCTCCTTGCCAAGAAGCCCAGGGTGCTGAGTTACTGCTGATCTGTAAAGGCAGCGCCAGGTCTGGGTGATTTTGTTCAAGTCTCAGCTGGCGCTGGGGACGCTCTGTGGGAATGCCTTGACACATCTTCCTGTCAGTGCCAGCCTCTGCTTTGTGCTCCAAAAAATGTCCAGCGTGCCCTCATTTCAATGTAACCACTCACCCGGTCCACACCAGTGTTCTGTGGGGCAGGCTTATTTTTTCCTTGGTACAGTCAGGATTAAAGACAAGAGACATAATTTCTTGTTGGGACTCAGATGTTTATTAATTCTTATCCATGTCACAGTCTCACCAGCTGGGAGTTCCAGCTAACAAAGTGAAAAATGGTCTCCATCTCCTTCTCTACAAGGGCTTTTAAGCACAAACTAGCTAATTAAGGAGTGACACCTCAATTATTTCTGTTTTCAACCCAGTAACCAAGAACTTGAAGCCCGCACTGTGGACTCTCCTGTCTAATTTCAAACTACCACTCAAGGTCTAAGAAGAAGGAGCTGAAGAAGAAGAACTAGCTAACACCTAAAAACTTCCATCTTGCCCTATATATATTATATTATTCTAAAACTTTAAACCCTGAGTTCTCCACCCTGTGACATCACACACCTCTATTCAAACTCCACACCCAAAATATCAATTCTGGAAGCTTCTCCACAGCCTCAGGTCAATGCAGTGCTTTCCTGAGGGTCAGTGCCCTCAGCACAGAAATCCCAAAATTCTCAGTGACCAGGATTGTAACAGTTGTGGAGCTTCCGACTGATCAGTTTTTATCTTTCTGACTTTTGTCAGCTGACCCACCTTGTTTTTCCAACAAGTCTGTAAAGTTTGGTCATTTGCATGAGCTCTGACCCCCCCGTGTGGATTTGTCCATGGGATTGAGCCTGTGACCACAACCACTTCCCATCTTCCTTCTTCTCCCTTCACTTGCCAATCCACTGTGTAAGCATCCACGGGGGCTGGCTGTGTTTTCTCCTTCACTGCCAGCAGTACAGCCTTTAACCCTCCCACCTGTGCACTCCAGCCCCTCCTTCCTCTGCTTCCACTCCCGTTTCAGCGCTCACAGCAACTGCTCTGTGCCTCCATCTCCCATCCATGCCTTTGGCTGTGGCCTCAGGGGGCCAGGATGCTGCACTTCAGAGGCTGAACTGAATGCAGGAGCGTCCAGGACAGGACCAGATTTGTGGCCCTTGCCAGGCTAAGCTGTCTGCAGTCCCAGCTCTCCGTGGTTTCAGGGTTTTAGGCCCTGCAGCACCATCCCTTTGATCTGGGCCCCCTGAGGCACACCCCCCCATTGTCTCTCCCACCCTGCAATTCCCTCTGCACCACGGCCCTTCTTAGCTCTGGCCACAGACTGAAAGCTCCTTGGGTTTTCACAGGTTGATGCTGTTGAATTTTTTCTAGAGCTCAGGGATAATAATGCCTTTTCCCAGGCAGTGCTTCTCTTTTCAGTATCTCTAAAGGCTGTGGAACTGAGCCCTAGTGGTTGTTTGGGTCCCTGTGGCCCTTTCTGGAACATACTGCAGTAAGTGCCATGTTCAGCAAAATCCCACTCAGCTGTTACAGGATCGCTGGGATGAGCTGGCCCAAGGGATTGATGGTTTTCACTCTCCCATCAGTGTTTGCAAAGCCTGCTTGTGGCTGTCAAGCCATCCCCAGTTTTGCATTTTCCTCTTTCACGTGTACAAGGGTCTTGCTGTTATAGAAAATCCAGGAACGGGGTTTCTCCAGTATCCCAAAGTATCTTTTGAGGTTCCTTTTCAGCAGTGGGGGTAGATACAGCATCTAATGTTGTAATGGTTTCAGCTGGAATTACAGCTTGGCCTGCTACCCCAGGTTCCCAGGAATTCCACCTCTTTAGAGGGGCCTGGGCTCTTAGCTGAGGGCACTTCTATCCCCTCCCCATTTACTCTGTTCTGGAAATCCTGTGCTGTTGTTCTCACTGCACTTTCCTCACCTCCTCCCAACACATCATCAATGTATTGATTAATCTGTACTGCTCCCTGAGGTTTTACTGGTTGGAGTTCAGCTGAAACGTTGTGTGCTGTGCTGGCTGAGTGCATAAATCCCTGAGGCAGGCAACTGAAGGTGGGCTGTGTTCCTTCCTAGGTGAATGCAGATTTGGGTTTATCTTCCTCCTGAACTGGGACCATAAAAACCACCTTTTCCCCCCCAGGCTGCTGTGCCTTTGTGTGCAGCTGCCTGCAGAGTAGCAGTGAGGTTTGCAGTATTTGGGCCTGCTGCTGGGAGTGGTTCTGTGGTTCTGTGTCAGCATTAAGCCTTTGAGCATCAATTGCTAAATGCCAGCTCCTGTCTTCTTTTATCACCTGTCAAACAGGGGAATTGTGAATGCATCTGAAATATAACACCCCTTTGTTCTAAATCTTTAATTCTTCATTTATCCCTTGTTTGGCTGCAGGAGGCACAGGGTTTAATGTTAGTTAGAAACAGGTAAAACTGGAGCCTTTTTTAAGAGGCTGATTGTCCTGCCCTGCCCAGAAAGATTACTCTGGGGTTTTTGTTGAGTCCAAAGGACCAAACATCCCTGGTTGATAATTGCCAAAGTTTCCCTTTAAGGATGTCATATCCTAAAATGTTTCCTTCATGATCTGCCATCACAAATGCCTGTGAAGTCATTCACTTTTCCCCAGGTAAGCAGACTTTGGCAGTGTAACAGAGAATACTTTTTCCATTAAAGCCAGTTAAATTAATTTCTCTATTTCTAAAACATAAGTTTAGCTTTTTAGCATCCTTGGGAGTAATTAAAGAGGTCTGAGCTCCAGTGCCAATTAAAAATTTTAAAGGCTGTCCGGGGAAATGTACAGAAGATTTCTGTTTTGGGAGAGTTCAGTCAGAAATGCAGCTCGTCCCCCAGACCTCTCTTGAGCAGTGAGGAGTTCTGGGCAGCTGGGGGATGCCAGAGCAGTGCTAACCCCCTGGAGCCAGAGTGACTCCCTACCAGGCAGTAACAGCAACTTGTCCTGTCCATCACGGGCAGCTGCCCAGCAGCAGACCAGCTCAGGGGGTGAGATGGCCTGGTACACTTGTCTGTCCCTGCAGCTGCCCTGGCACTGACCCTTCCCACCAGGGCCTGCTGTAACCCCAGGCCGAGTCTTGCTTGAATTAGAGGTTGATAAGGATGATGTCAAACACAGGTTCCAGTTCAAACCAGTCACACCTGTGTGCAGCTCTGAACCTCTAAGGAAATTCTCCTTTCCACACAAGGCAGAGGAGTTGGGAGAACACCACAGCCAGGTGCAGACACTGAATCCCGGGTGCATTTTAGAGGATCCACCTCAGGAAGGCTGACCAGAACTCCTGTGAAACATCCCCTGCATGTGAGCAGAGAGGTGCAGAGAGGGGTTTGAGGTCTGGAAGAATTCCAGAGAGTTGCTCTGCCGGGTGGAAGTGTCTGAGGTGTGGAAGTGTGGTGCCGGAGATGGGCGAGGAGCGCGAGCTGTGGGGTCAGGCAGCGGCCAGGAATGGTGGTGGAGTTCTGGAGCCTGTTCACAGTTCCAGGGGGACCCAGTTGCTGTTCTCAGCTGTGAGGAGGAGGAGGAGCAGCGACACCGCATGCAGGTCCCTGGGACGCTCCTCTCCACGAGCTTTGCCTTTGCCTCGGTTGGGTGCCGCAGCCCCGTGTTTGCCTTCCAGCTCCGGGGTGAGGAGCCTGGAGGAGCTTTGCCTGCAGGTGACAGACCTGCTGCCCGGCCTCAGGAAGCTGCGCGACCTGCTCCCGGAGCACGGCTGCCTGCTGCTGTCCCCGGGCAACTTCTGGCAGAACGACCGCGAGCGCTTCAATGCCGACCCGGATATCATCAAAACCATCCACCAGCATGAGCCAAAGACCCTGCAGACGTCAGCCACTCTCAAAGGTGAGGGGCTGGGGAGCCAGGGGAGCTGGGGGTTGCCTACAGCTTCACTGTTATTCCCTCCTCACTAATTCCAGCACCTGGATTGCTGATAGTGCCAATTTGGGCAGTGTTTTGTCATTCACAGCAGCCGAAGCTGCCCAGTCTTTGTTGTCTCTTGTTTTCTATGTGTATTGGAGCCCTGATCTGTATTTGTGTGAAGTGAACAAATCACTCAGTCGGGCTTCTTGCTGCAGGTAAAAATAGCAGGGTTTTGTTCCTCTCACTCTACACATGCTCCAGCCTGGCTTTTCCCTCTGCCATGCTCAAAGGCTGCCTCACTGTCACAGATAAATCAACATTCATCCTGCTCCCTTGTGTGTTCTAATTCCTTGCACGCAGCCCAAGCTGACAATGGATATCATAAAACTATTTTTATCTCTTAATTATAAAAAACCCCCTCTGACCATGTGTGGGATCGTCAGTGGTTCCATAATGCCAGGGGAAATGCTGGTTTAAACGCAGGTGGAATCCTTTGGTTTCAGAGGAACCTCAGAGATCTGGAAGTGTATGATGTACTGTATTACGTGTCTGGAGAGGGGTTTGTAACCCTAAAGGAAGTTTGCTTTAGAGGTTATTTTTGAGCACGCGGAGCGTGAGCTCGCTGTGGTTGGAGCACACGGGGCCCGCGCCAGGCGTGACCCCATCCACGAGCACCGGGATGTCCTACGGGATGAGAGCAGCCATTCCCACTGTGCTGCTGACGAGGAGCACCTCCGTGTGTGTGCTGTTCCCTGATGTGCACCCCTGTCTCTGCAGACCTGCTGTTCGGGCTGCCCGGCAGGTACAGCGGGGTCAACCTGTACAACCGGCGGCGCGTGGTGTCCTACACCGTCACGCTGGGGCTGCAGCGCTACGACTCCAGGTGAGGGCTGCTCTGGGCACAGCTGCTGCTTTCCCCACTCTGCTGTCTTCTTTACCCTCCGTGTCCTCGTGGCTTAGAGTATTTGCATCTCTGAGGTGCTTTTCTGGGGAGAGAAGTTGCTGTGTTTTATGGAAATAAAAGACTCTCAGTTCTCAGCTCCTCTTCACAAACAGTGTCTGTAGCATCCAGAGCTGTCAGGGGCAGTTCCTGTGGCATCCAGGGCCCAGTAGCTCTGCTTTGACCCAGTTCCTTGCACACGGACTGGTTTGCTTTCCAGTAACTGGTTCAACTGGTGAAAACACTTTGGCAGTGTTGGCCAAACCGGCGTGGATCGAGTGGATCTGAGGGCTCTGAGCTGCACAGCATTGCCCAAGGGATGCCTAGGATGGGATTGGCAGCACGGGAGTTGAAACTTGCTCTTCCAGAGCGCTGAGCCCTGAGGGCCATTGTGTGGCACCTTCCATCAGCCGTTTTTACACAGAATTCTGTAATTCTGGGAAAACTCTGGGAGTGTTTGAGGCCATGGCGCGTTCCGTTCCGCAGGCCCAGATTGTGGTTAAGGAGCCTTTGCTTTAAACAAAGTTCTGCTGAGCCTGCCCAGCAGACCTTTGTAGGAATCAATGTCTGGGTGGTTGGGGGCAGCGAGGAGCAGGTTTGGGAGCAAGGCCTGGAGAGAACCATGCTTTGCTGGTCCACGTGAACCCGTGGAGCTTCCTCCCGCTGCTCCTCGGGAAAGGGTGAGTGACGTGCTGCTCTCCCCAGGTTCCTGAGCAGCCTCCGCTCCCGCCTGAAGCTGCTGCACCCCAGCCCCAACTGCAGCCTGCGGGAGGAGAACGTGGTCCACGTGCACTTCAAGGAGGAGATCGGCATCGCCGAGCTCATCCCGCTCGTCACCACCTACATCATCCTCTTCGCCTACATCTACTTCTCCACACGTGGGTCTGGGGGCGCCTGGGTGGGGGGTCAGGGGTGCAGACTGCTGTCTCTAACACCACGGCACTTCCCTGTTTCGGCAGGAGAGGTGCTGCTGGAATTCTGCCCTGAGCTGTCATGGGGAGAATTAGCAACTGTTTACCTGGTTCCTGCCAATTTGCCCCTCTTAGCCAGTGTGGTGCTATTCCTTGTGATCCAGCTCCCCAGCTGGAGGTGTTTCCCCATCCCTGGAAGTGTCCAAGGCCTGGGATAGTGGAGTGTCCCTCTCCATGGTAGGGCGTGGAATGGGATGATCTTTAAAGTCCCTTCCAACCCAAACTATTCCATGATTCTTTGCTATCTATCAAGATGTCTTCTGTCTTAGGCGCCCTTAGATGCCACAGGAATACCTTTTTTCCCAGTTTGTTTCATCCGTTACCAGGCAGGTCAGACACGTTCTGAGCTGGTGGGTTTGGACCTCTCTGGCCACATTTCAGTTTGCTTTTTCCCACCTCAGAGCAGTGCTGGGACTGGTGTGAGCTGTGAAGCAGCACTGTGCCACCCTTGTCCCGGGAGGCTCTGGGAGCTGCATTTCAGACACGAGCTCTGCAGTACCGTCCCTTCTGGGCTGGGGGATGTCAGCGACCTCCCGGAGCCAGTCCCCGCTGCTGACCTGGCTGGTGCTGTTTTCCAGGGAAGATCGACATGGTGAAGTCCAAGTGGGGCCTGGCGCTGGCGGCGGTGGTGACGGTGCTCAGCTCCCTGCTCATGTCCGTGGGGCTCTGCACGCTCTTCGGCCTCACGCCCACGCTCAACGGCGGGTACGTGCCGGCCCTGCCGGGGCAGCCTCCTGGGGGTTCCTTCCTGCCGAGCAGCTGGCTCTGTGTGCCCCAGGCAGGAGGAATTGCTGGGATAACACGTCACTCCTGGAGCTGGGCAGCCTTGCCCACAGCCTCCTCCTGCAGTAGCTCCATTCCCTCTGTTCAGGGATTCCCGTCCCCAAGGAGTTTATGTCCCATCTCTGTCCTGTGCTGGTGCTGCCTGGAGGACTCACATGGGTTATGAGCTGAAAATGCTTTAATTAAAGGCAGGCCTGAGTTGTTCTTGATGAATTTTGGATTCTTGGGCATGAACAAGAAGCTGCCCACAAGGGGCTTATCTGTGTTGGTGGTTTTTTCACTCACTGTGGACATTCACTGACATTCCCCCTTCCAGTGTCTGAGGGAGCCTACAGGGAAGCTGGAGAGGGATTCTTCATCAGCAACTACAGTGATAGGACAAGGAGCAATGGTTCAAACTGAAAGAGGGGAAATTTAGGTGAGATAGACAGAAGAAATCCTTCCCTGTGAGGGTGGTGAGGGACTGGAATGGATTTCCCAGAGCAGCTGTGGCTGCCCCTGGATCCCTGGAAGCGTCCAAGGCCAAGTTGGACAGGGCTTGGAGCAGCCTGGGATAGTGGAAGGTGTCCCTGCCATGGCAGGGGTGGGATGGGATGGTCCTTAAAGGAGGTGGGACATGCTCCCTGCCCCTCCTGGGTGAGTGATTACCCACCCCCAGTCCCTCCCAGGGTGTTCCAGGTCCATCTCTGTTGCTGGAGAGCTGAGGGCTCTGTCCCTGGGAAGAACCAAGATTAATTTAGTGGTGCTCCACAGTGGGCATTTCCCAGGAATTCCTGCAGCTTTGCAAAAATGGTGATTTCTGCCCAAGGCCGAGGAAACACAAACCTTTTCCTTGTACAGTGTGACACTGAGGGAAGGGGTTGGGGCACAGGGTGGCGTCTCCTCACCTCGACTCCCAGGGCTGTGACTGCTCCAAACCTGCCTCTTTCCCTTCTTTTCCCCCACGGATCTCCTCCTCAGTTCTGCCTCTGTTTCCTGCAGAGAGATATTCCCATACCTGGTGGTGGTGATTGGCCTGGAGAACGTGCTGGTCCTCACCAAGTCCGTTGTGTCCACGCCCGTGGACCTGGAGGTGAAGCTCCGCATCGCCCAAGGTAGGATCCTGCTCTGGAGACTGCAGAGAGGCAAAACTGGGGAAAGCCAGGGGCTGGCAGAGGGGCAGTGGTCCCATTCAGGTCTGGGAGGGAAACAAGGTTGAGTTGCACAGGCTTTTGTTTTGAATTCCAAGAACGTAATGCTGTTGTTGTGGGCACTGCTTTTTGGCATCATTGACTGAAACAGGCTAAATAAATATACAGAAAAATATTATTTATTTTAATAAAAAGAGCTGGGTCTCCTGGTGTGGATACCGAGCACTGTCCTCAGGTCATGGATACCTGATGTGCAGAACACAGGTCCTACAAAATTCCCCTGAATGTGTGACAAAATTATCTTTTCCATTCTGTAAGTGCTCTGTGCCTGTGGAAGGATTTGAGTGTGCTCACACCATGGGATGCAAATGGGATTTGCAATCTTCAAAGCTGTTTCGAAACATCAGGGAGCAGAGATTCTTAGCAATGCTGATTTTAGTTTTAAAAGTACAAGTGGTTTGGATCCTAGATGGGAAACAGGACTCAGAACTTCAGTGGGCACTCGGGAATTTTAGCCTGGAAGGGCCTTTTTGGCCTGTTGCCTGTAGATTCCTGGTTTTAAAGAGGGGAAATGCTGCTCCTTTTGCTGTGTTCATGTGTGGCACAGTGAAGAGGCTCCCCTGACCTGTCCTTGCCCTTCCCCAGGCCTGAGCAATGAGAGCTGGTCCATCATGAAGAACATGGCAACGGAGCTCGGGATCATCCTCATCGGATACTTCACCCTGGTCCCGGCCATCCAGGTGAGTGGGGCTGCTCTGGGCTGGCAGGACAGAGCCCGGGGCACTGCAGGGAGGCAGGGGGCAGCAGGATCACAGAGTCAGGGAATTGTCTGGCTTGGAAAAGCCTTGGAGACCAAGTCCAACTGTTCCCCAGGACTACCAAGGGCACCACTAACCCATGTCCCCGAGTGCCACAGCCACACAGCTGTTAAATCCCTCTAGGCATGGGGACTCCACCCCTGCCCTGGGCAGTTCCAATGCCTAATAGTCCCTTTTAGGGAAGAAATTTTCCCTAATTTCTAATCTAAATCTCCCCTGGCACAACCTGAGGCCTTTTCCTCTCATCCTGTGCCCTGTTCCCTGGGAGCAGAGTCCCAGGGTTTTGATGCACTGTGGCCAAAAAGAACCAAGAATGTGAATTGGAATAAATATTCTTGGATTCTCACGTGGCCTCATCCAGCCCTGAACTCTCAGCCAACAGACAAGATGTTTGTCAGTACACAGAGGGGTTTGTCAGTGAAGCACCGAGTGCCCCTCGGTCCCAGGTGAAGTGGGAGCTAATCCCTGTGTCCCACCCGCAGGAGTTCTGCCTCTTCGCCGTGGTGGGGCTGGTGTCAGACTTCTTCCTGCAGATGTTCTTCTTCACCACGGTGCTGTCCATCGACATCCGCCGCATGGAGGTGGGCACGGGAGCACAGCCCGAGCATCTCACTCCCAAAAGGGAAAAACAACAGAGTCATTAATTCACTGAGGCTGCAAAAGCCCTTTAAGATCACGGCCATTCCCCAGCAGCACCACTGTGTTCACCACTGACCCCTGTCCCCAGGTGCCACCTCCACATGGCTTTAAATCCCCCCAGCGATGGGGACTGCACCCCTGTTCTGGGCAGCTGGGCCAGGGCTGGGCAGCCCATTCCAGGAAGAAATTTTTCCCAGTATTTACCCTAAACTTTCCCTGGTCAGCTTGAGGCTGTTTCCTCTCCTGCGCTGTCGAAGTTCGGTTCTGCACTTGCTCGGTTACACACACAGGGACTGGGAACAGAACACCCGAGGGAAAAGACACTCGTAGGAAGGACATGGAGCTGTGGGAGCAAATCCAGAGTTCATTAGAGGGATGGAGCAGCTCTGCTGGGAGGAAAGGCTGAGAGAATTGGGATTATACAGCCTGGAGAAGGAAAGCTTAGAGATCTACTTGTGGCCTTCCAGGACCTGAAGGGAGCCCACAAGAAAGATGGAGAGAGATGTTGGACAGGTTAAGGGGCAATGTCTTCAAACTGACAGAGAGAAGGTTTACACTGGATATTAGGAAAAACTTCTTCTCTGTGAGGGTGGGCAGGCCCTGGCACAGGTGCCCAGAGCCCCTGGATCCCTGGCAGTGCCCAAGGCCGGGCTGGACGGGGCTTAGGGCAATTTGGGATAGCGGACAGTGTCCCTGCCATGGCAGGGTGTGGACCTGGATGGGCTTTAAGATCCCTTCCATCCCAACCATTCAGCGATTCCCTGAGTCCGTGAATGTGCTGATGTGGGGTAAACGGGCTGGGAGGAGTCACGGTCCCTCCCCAGGGATCCCTCCCCTCTCACCCCCTCATCCCCG
>VZSE01004795.1:0-10682 GCA_013398275.1 Promerops cafer
TTATTATATATTTATAACAAGTAAGAACTCCCATCACCAACAGGACTGCTCTTGGAACATTCAACTCACAAGCTTCTAGCCAGGCTGGGGAAGGGATGAGCAAATTCCACAATAAGGGCAGAGTCCCACAGGGAATTCCTGCCCTGGCTGGCCTGGGACACCCAACACTGCCTCCCGAGAAACAATCACTGGGAGCTCCCACTGTTTAGAATCCCAGAATGGTTTGGGCTGGAAGGGACCTTAAAGATCAACCTGGCCAGGGGCAGGGACACCTTCCACTGTCCCAGGCTGCTCCAAGCCCCGTCCCACCTGGCCTTGGGCACTGCCAGGGATCCAGGTGTTAAAAACGGGAACACACTCCCAGATTTGTAGTGATTTCAGCTTGTTGTGAGAAACAACGCTCACTTTTCAAATTTTCAAGATTTATCACAACAAAGGACTAAACAAGGAAAAAGTTCAGCACCGGGAGCCTCCGTGCCAGGCTCCCTGCAAGCCACGTGCTTGGCTACGAAATGAATGTTCTGCCTTTTATATCTTTAGCCCTCCCCAGGTCTTGTCACTGGACTCTTCTTTCACTGTTCAGTGCTGGAGATCACTTTCTTACATCTTGATTGGAAGTCTGGAGTTGCCACAGTAACAAGCTGGCCCTCCCAAATACCCTGGTTAGTAAGAGCATCCCGTAATAACAATGTATGGGTGAGGGGAGATATAATTATCATCTACAAAACTTCTCTTAACATATACATAATATTCACTCTTTAATTGGGAGAGCCAACTATCACACTACTCATCCATAACGTTGTTGAGGGGCCCAAAGCAGGGGTGCAGAGCAGGAGCAGTCCAGGTCAGTGTCGGGTGCTGCAGAGCTGACACTGGGTCCTCTCCTTGGGCAGGAGCTGGTCCCTGGATGTTCCCTCTGGAGCAGCACGCTGTGGGCTCACTCGGGCCCTCTTTTATACAGTTCTTGGTACATTTTGGCTGGTCACTTTTTGGATCCTTTTATTTGCATGAAAGGTAGGACGCTGATTGGTTCTTAAAAAGTTCTACTCGGGCAGGCAGGCCCGCCTGCCCTTCCCCCAAACCCACAACTACACCTTCAACACAACAAAAAACCCTCTAGCAGTACATGCATTATCAATATAACAATTATTAGTTATCTAACAATATTACTAGTAACAGTAGAACAGTTTCTAACCTATTTTTAACCCAGGGGCAGCCACAGCTGCTCTGGGCACCCTGTGCCAGGGCGTCCCCACCCTCACAGGGAAGAATTCCTTCCCAATATTCCATCTAACCCTGCCCTGTGGCACTGGGAAGTCATCCCCCCTCGTCCTGTCACTACATGCCTTTATTTAAACAAAGATAATTTCATTTTAAAAAATAGAGAAAAAAAAAATCTTCACAGGATGAAACAGGTCAGATTCTCAAGGAAATTCCTGTCCCCCAGAGATCCTTTCCCAACAGACATGGCCACCTTTTTGCTTGCTCAAGGGCAAAAAAGAATCCCCAGTTCTGTGCAGCCAAAAGAAACAGCTCTTGCTTTGTGCATCATCTGAAACCTCCACAAATCCACATCTGCTGGGAAGGGATGTCTTCTCCAAATCCAGCTTTTTCAAGAACAATATCCTTGACATACCTCTTTTCCAAACCTCTTCAGCCTCCTGGGTGCCCTCAGCTGTGCCCAGGTTAAGCTTTCCTGGTTGCTCCAGGCTCTCCCTTGCACTTCCAGCTGATCCTCAGTTGAGGCAGAAATCAGGGATTTTTGAATAAAAACCAATGACAGCTTGCTTTTATTTTATTTATTTATTTAGAAGCTTGAGACTTGCTTTTGTATTTAATGTATAAAAACCACAGCAGTTCTCTTTATGCTGCCCTCCTGCAAAGGTGTGCAGGCACAGCCATCACAGCTGGGGGGGGGAGAAGCAGCTTTTGCTATTAAAAATCAACAAATGTGCCTAAACCTGCCCTTGGGGGAGGAAAAAATACTAAAAAATGCTAAAAATCCTGTAGCATAGCATATAACTGCATCCTGTTCTGGGGAGCCCCACACGTGCCACGGGCAACCAGTGCCTCCCAACCTCCAGCCCCTCGGCTCCCTCCCCTCATCTTCCCACTCTTCACTATCCCTCCTTTACAAACAGCAGCCGATTTCCTGCATTATTTAATGGCTCTGGCGGGAAGAGACATCATCTTTCCAGGCAGACACGGAGGGCAAATTGCAGAGGGGCGCGGGAGGGGCATCCCCGCCTGCTGGCCCCTTCCTCCTGCCGGGCCAGCCTCGCCTGTGGGAGAGCTGCAGCTCCCTCTCCGAGGGGGAGGCGTTGCGGGGCTGGGGCTCCAGGGCTCCGGAGGCTGGGAGATGTCCTGGACGCTGCCAGGGAGTTCCGTGCAGGGCACGGGGGCACTGCCCGCAGCCTGGGAGGCTCCGTTCCCCCGCACTGCCCCGGGCCAAGGCCTGCCAGGGGCTGTGCCTCAGGGCCTTGGCTCCCAATCCACGTTCCCCGGAGCGGCAGCGGCCCAGGGCTGCCTCAGGGGCCCCAGCTCAGCTGAAGGGGAAGGTGCCAGCCCTGCAGGACATTCCTGCAGCAGCTCCTCCCTCAGGAACCCAGCGGGCAGGGCAGGAGCGGACCACGGCACCCCCAGCAGCAGCTGCATGGATTTTTCCTCCTATTGATTAACCCACATGGGTTTATTCCCATCGAGGCTGCCTTGCGGCTCATTAGCGCTGTCCTAATGAGGCCCCAGCGCAGCCCAGGCTCCCTGGAGCATCCCCAGCCCCGCTGCAGCCGCTGCAGCTGCACACTGGTGCCCGTGGGCAGCCGCAGCCGCAGCCCGGCGCAGGGCAGCACACCGGCACAGGTNTCCAGCCCGGGCTGTGCCACACTCGTGCCCGTGGGCAGCCGCAGCCGCAGCCCGGCGCAGGGCAGCACACCGGCACAGGTCTCCGCAGGGGAGCCGGGGAACAGCCGGGCTCAGCAGGAGGGAATGGCCCGGGCCAGCACATGCCTTGTCCAGGGCCAGGGCTGCCCGGCACGCCGCTGTGACTGACAATTACCGGCAGGAGTAAATGGTTTCCTCTCTCAGAGAGAGCAGGCAAGGCGCTCCAGTCCATCTTTTCCATGTTCCAGGAGCTCAGTGCCAGCCAGTCCGTCTGCAGCAGCTGGGGCAGCCCGCGTCCAGCTGCCAAAGCAGCAGCAGATCTAAACAGCGCTCCGAACAAAGGTGGTGTGTGTCTAAGAGACCCTGGAAAACCTCTCCCTCCTCTGAGTTGTTGGAGGCACAAATGGATTTCTATTGTGTTATTTCTGGAGAAAAAGAAGGGTACAATGATAACAAACCCCAGAAAAACCTCATAAAACCAGAAAAAGACTGGAACTGAACCACAGCGGACAGACACAGGCAGGGTTGCCACAGCAAAATACTGAGCAAAAAATAGAAATTCAACTTACCATTAAGCAGGACTAGATAAATCCCCAAGGAAGAGTTGCTGGTTGAAAAAAAATTAACCCTGAGCTGACTTCAGATTCCAAACCACAGCATTGCCAAGCTTTCTACACCTTCCCACCTGCCCTCTTTCACCTTCAGTTTGCTTTTAGAGAGCAAGGGCCTCCCTGGCTCTCATCTGCCACCACACAAACCAGGGCTGCTCGAGGGCTGCGGGCATTGCTGCACAGAGCCAACCCGGGCTGCAGAACGGCTCCGTGAGTGAGTCCCAGTGCCACGGTGGAATCACAGGCACCAATCCCCCCCGAAAGAGACAGAAGTGCTCTGGCCGGTGTCTTGGCAGTGGGCAGGAGGTGGTGGAAGCAGCCATCGGAGGAATGTGTCCTTTCCCTTCCCAGCACCAGCAGGAGCTGTGCCACCCTCATTCCTCGTGTCCAGGTGTGCAGCGTGGATGAAACAAGACACAGCAATCCGTGGTGAGACGCAGGACAGCCCAGAGGCCCCACACCACAGCTGTCCCTGGGACTGAAAACTCAGGTTTGTCCAGCACCAGTGAGCCTGTGGGAGCAGGGGGGAGGAATGAAGGGCAGTTTGGGGCTTGGATAGCCCCGCTCTGGGCTCTGCACAGCGACTGCAGGGTCAGGGCAGCCACGGGGTCCCCAGCTCAGGGCACGCTGAGCCCGCTGATCAGCCTCGCTGGGCTAAGCAGGCTAAGCCCGGCCTGCAGGGCAGCAGGGCTCAGAGCAGGAGTGGTGCCAGCCTGCCCCTGGCACAGCCCTGGCAGGCGCACAGCTCTCCCCAGCAGCAGGAGGTGGGTGGGGCTCACGCCTCAGCGCCCCTGCACAATGCTCCTGAGCCCGGTCCAGCACGGAGCCAGAGCTGCAAAGGCATCCCAAATTCACTGCCTGCAGCAGGGCGGCCTCCCCAAAGTCTGTCTTTTGCTTTTGAATAACAGCATGCATCTCAGCTGGAGGGAGGTGCAGCATTATCATCACCCAAGGCTTTGGGAGGGCAAAAAACTATTCCTCCATTCTGTGCTGCCACTTACACACACCCTTCTTCCTGCTGACTCCCACTCGTTTCCCCCCCAAATTTCTATCCCCACCTTGTAAACATGCAACAGGCTGCTTCCTATGTGCCCACTTCCCTCTTCTCTCACAGTGGGCACTGGGGTCACATGAACAGCTGGATTCTGAGCACCTCCACCTGCATTTAGCTGAAGCTTTGCTGCTTCTGTTTCCTACCCCACAGAAGGACAGTGGCCCCACAGCCTGTCTCCTCCCCACCTGTTCTGTGGTCTAGTAAGAGATAATGAGAGAGAAAAGGAGATAGAAGGGGGCTTAAAAAGAGGGACAGGGACATTTTAGAAGGTCAGATAGTGACAGGAACAAGGGGAATGGCTCCCACTGCCACAGGGCAGGGTTAGATGGGATATTGGGAGGGAATTCCTCCCTGTGAGGGTGGGCAGGCCCTGGCACAGGGTGCCCAGAGCAGCTGGGGCTGCCCCTGGATCCCTGGCAGTGCCCGAGGCCAGGCTGGACACTGGGGCTGGAGCAGCCTGGGACAGTGGGAGATGTCCCTGCCATGGCAGGGGTGGCACTGGATGGTCTGTAAGGTCGCTTCCAGCCCAAACCATTCTGGGATTCTATGATGAGCTGTCCCTACTACGACCTTGCAAAAAGAAAAAACCCACCACAATAGAAGTGCAATTATATTCTCTTTTTTCAGCTGCTAAAAATGCAGTCCAGCGTGGGAACCTGACCATCACAAACTTAATTTTCAGTCACTGTTTTTGAGCAAAACCATAGGATCTCCAATTATAACAAGAGAGAGGATCCAGTTCATGTGGAAATCTGATCCTTTAGCTCATGCTGGCTCTGTTCTTTAACAACTGGGTGATGACATCCAGTAACTATTTCCTGTCACCAAAGCATTCACTTTCTCTTATACCAGGCAAAACAGTGTCAGGAGTAAATACAAAAGGGTTTAACAGAATGGGAGGAACAGGAATGAGACACTGAGGTACTGGGTGTATAAAATTGGAGGAATTTTGCTGTGGCTTTGAGCCACCTCCCCAACAGATAAATGACAGTGAGCACCTGCCACAGCAGTGCCACCGTGGTGGTCACACCACTGCAACACAAGCCCAGAAGAGCTGAACTTCAGCTCACAGCTGGGCTTTGGGCTGCCAGAAGCCCTCCGTGGGCTTACACCCCTAAACCACAGATGGTCTCCAAGCTGCAGCCCAACAGGAGAGGGGAGCAGGGATGCAGAGGACAGCTGAGTGCAGGAGGATCGTGGCAATGTTAGATTTAGGGCTGAACTCCATGATATCAAAAGGCTTTTTGCAACTTTAATGACTCTGTGACTTCGTTTCTGGTTTGTGTTCTAGGAGGAGATGCTGCAGAAGGGCTGGGAAAACCCCAAGGTGCCCAAAGCAGCAACATGGCAACACTCAAACTCCTCCAGCACCTCTGGTCTCCTCACAAAGCTCAGCATCCTCCTGGGCCTCTCCAGCTTCTCCAGCAGAGAGAGGATCAGCTTCAGAAACAGCCTTTAAGAAGCTGGCAAGGCTGGAGAAGGAAAGGGTCATTTAGAAGCTGTTTGCTCCTAAGGGGGCCCTTGGCTCAGTCCACCTGCACACCCTCAGGCAGCTCAACCACCACAGGGGCACAGTCATCAGGCTCTGCCTCAAAGTCCCATTTGAATTTCTTTGTCAGGTGAGCCTTGAACTTTTCAGCCTTTTTCCTCAGAGGCTCAACCACAGCAGAGCTGCAGATGCAGGAGAACAGCACCTGAAACAAAGAGCAGAGGTCAGGGAGAGCCAAAGAGCTCAGCCGTGGCACCAACTGGGCAGCTCCTCCCTGCAGAGACACCAGGGAGCACCAGGAGAGAGCCAGGTTAGCATCTACCAGCCTGGGACTCCTCCAGCTTTGGGGGGCCCAAGCAAAGCCCACACCTCTCATCTCCCAGCCCAATCCTGCCTTCACACCACTGAGCCAGCATCAGACATATCTACACTCAGGTAAGAACTGTCTGAAGCAGGAGTGTGTTTGTAATTGAATTTGTCCTGTGGAATTCTGGAATATGCCAAAGTGTGAGCTAAGGAAAACGTCTTGACAGAAGGAATTAAAAAAAATTCAAACACTAGTAGGCAAATGTTCAGCAAATGTCCAAAAGGCCAGCAGATAACTGCACCCCTCGTTTCCATGGGTAGAGATCTCCAAAAGTATTCTTGTAATATGGTATTACCAGGACTTTAGGGTACAGAGGAAACTTAATGAAAATACCTTGAATGTCCGAGAGGAATGGGAGCTCTCTGGAAAAAGCTTGGTTATCCCCAGCACAGGGTGCACAGGGTGCTGAAGTCTGGAGGAACCTCTGCCTTCCATGCCCAACACAAACCTATTCACATGTCACAAACTCACAGCCTGTGCTGGCACCTCAGAGGGAAAGCATCTGTGTGTGACTAACAGGGCACCAAGCCCCAGAGCCCAGCCTGGTTCTGCTGCTCCTGAACTTGTGATCCAGAACTAATTTCCATAAAAAGAAATCTCCCCTGGGGAAAATGCAGCCTCTTATTTGGGGGACACCTACTGAAAGCTGGATAAAACATTGACAAGGAGCAGCAAAGTTCACTGCTTTGTGGATGAACATTTGCCTTTTTCTTGCTCATTCTACTGGAAAACTGCCTCTTTCTAACAGAACTCTTACACAGCAATGCTGCTGCTAGGGAAAAAAATTATTAGAAGATTATACTTCCCATTTCTTCTCAATGAACCACACATTAAATCAGTTATTTCACCGAGTTTCTTTTTTTTCTTTAAGCACTGCTAGGGCTGCACAGTCACTGGTGGCTGTGCTGAGCTCTTCTTGCCTTGGATCAAACCCCAAATATGAAGTTGCTGCTTCCAGAGCTGAGCAGGAGCTGCACAGACAGTGCCCTCCCCCAAGCCCTGAGCATCTGCCCAGGGCCAGCTGAGGCAGAGAATTCTGATGTCTGTGTATGAAGTGAGGGCCAAGGCAAGGCCCAGAGCTTCCCTGGCACCACATGGGGAAATCCCACAGGGGCAGAGCAGTGGAGAATTCTGAGTGAGGAAGGCCTCAGCTTGCAAGGCTTTTCTTGGTCAGTGGGAATGTGGTGACTCCTGCCAGGGCTTAAGGGTGATCCTGACACCAGCACAGCTCCTGCTGAGGGAGTAAAACACAGACTGATGGAGGCCAGGGATGGACAATCTCAGGCAGCCAGAACCAGCAATAAGGTTCCCCAAATTCCCCTCAGAGGGAGAGAATGGCTGGCTGTCATATTCTGGGCACTGCTCTGAGCGTGCTGCAAACACAGCTGGGCTGTCCAGTCCTGCAGTGGGATGGAAAAAAATCTACTGACAGAAATAAAATATAAATTAAAACCCTCCCAAGACTTGTAAGAATCACAACTGAAAAATCTGAAAGCCACTTGATTAAAGCAATGCTTCCCAAAACATTTTACCCAGCAACTAAACCCAAACACATCCACCTTCCCCAAAAGTAGAGCAAGAACTTGGGGTTAACAAAGAGAGGAATGGAACTGCTCCCTGGGAAAGCACCTGTAGCACAGCTTCCTGCAGGGCTGGTTCCCATTGCTCAGCTTTACCAGTGTGTCTGATTTGGGCTTTTTTTGGTAAACCAAGCCACTCTGCTGCACTGCCAGCACGGTCACCAGTGGAGTAATTGGTTTCACTGGGGCTGAGCCACAGATCTGCCCCACCTGTCTCAGCAGAAGCAGCATCTTCTGCATTTTGGAATCACCATAAATTCCCTCTGGATAAGAACCTGACTACAGGAAATCCTCAGCTGTGCTAAGGAATGGAAAAGCTTCTTAAACACTATCACTGCCCTTAGCTCAGTAAGGCTTTGCTGCAGTTGCCCTGCATACTGAGCAAACCATTCCAAAAATCAGCATCATCAGTCCTTCATGCCAAAGTTTTTTGTGGTGTTTTTTCTTTTAAAGAATGAATGGCATTTTGGAAAAATTAAATAAACAGACATCACGTTGCACTTGCCCAGCCTCTCTTGTAGCTGTTGAGCTGAATTCCTTGCTGAATAACAGAGGGAAGAAGTAAAAGTAAAGCCCTGTGTGCTTATACAGGCTCCCATCTCCCATGCAGCTTAATTCCTTTGGCAGCTTCTCCCCAAACTTGATGGATGCCCTCCCTCCCACTCCCATGTCCCAGGGAACAGCCACAAACACACCTGTAAGGTGCTGGTTAAAAAGTTGTCCTGGGAGACAATGTCCACAAAAAAGTCTGCTGGGATTTCGTTGAGCTGGTGATAGAGCACGGAAATGAGGTTGATGTAAAGGTCTTGGTACTTCCCTATGGCCTCCTCTGAGCGGCACAGGATGTTCAGGAGTCTCTTCCAGTGCTCGAAGGCATCATACACATTCCCAATCAGGAAGCAGATGAAGGCAAACTGCAACTCAGCTGTGTGAGTTCAGAGAAGGGAAACAAAACAAAACAAAACACGTGAGACTAAACAGATATCCTGGCAACGTGTCCTCCCCAAAGCTCTGTAAATGATTTCTAAACCCTGGTCTGGCTTTTGCAAAGGGCACTCATACCTTAAACACTGCCCCTGTGCTGCTCGTCAGCTGGGGCAAAGCAAAGCAGAACGGGGCAGGTCACCTGTAACTGTGGTTATCAGCACTGGAGAGGGACTTCACAGACAGCAAACAACACCCAACAAAAGCCCCAAAGATCAAGCCAGACCCTGCTGTTATTCTGTGGGTGCTCAGCCTGCCTGTGCTGAGAATCCAGTGCCATGTGGGACTGCAACCACCACTGTCCTGGAATTCTGGGAGAGGTCAGCAGTACCTCAACGAGTGTGTTTGCCTTGTTGAATTAAGAGCCAGGGTTCATCACACCAGATGCTTGGCATCAGCTGTTTTGCCACCATTCCCTAAGGTAATCTGTTCTCTCTACATCCTACTGTTGTCTTTGGTAATTTAAAAAAAGAAGAAATTGTACAACATTAATGTACAAGAAATGGAAGAAGGGACAAACAAAGGCTTATCCCAACCCAGAGTTCCAGCTGGGAAGCTAGGAGGGCTTCTCCCTCCATCCTGCAACAAAACAAAACCCTTCTCCAGGACCCCACAGACTCAGCATTTATTTATGTCATAGGCTGGGGAGCAGTTGAGCTCCGGGAGGGCTGGTGTCCCCACAGCAGGGCTGGCACAGCCTGGACACTGCCACTGTCACCAGCAGCACATGGAGCACACATGGAGCTGGGCCAGGGAGGGGCCGGTTACTGCACCAGGAACCACCAGCTGGAACCACAGCCCCTGCCCAACCAGGGTCTGGGGGTGCCCACCCCCACCTGAAGCTCCCAGGACTCTGTAAGATATGTCCTCCAGAGGTTCACCGAACAGGTAAAGTGCCAGACACCAGGGCTGCCTGCGACGGCTGCTCTGGACTTATTCTGGGGCAATCTGGGCTGCAGCACCATGTTCCCACACCAGAGAGTCACAGAACAGAATCACAGAATATCCTGAGTCAGGAGGGACCCATAGGGATCACCCAGTCCTGCTGCTGGCCCTGCCCAGACCCCCCAACACTCCCACCCTGGGCATCCCTGGCAGCGCTGTCCGAATGCTCCTGGAGCTCTGGCAGCCTCGGGGCCGGGACCATTCCCTGGGGAGCCTGGGCAGTGCCAGCACCCTCTGGGGAAGAACCTTTTCCTAATATCCAACCTGAATTTCCCCTGACAGCTGCAGCCGTTCCCTCAGGCGCGCTCCCTGGTCACACAGAACAGAGATCGCAGCTGCCCCTCGGGAGGAGCTGCAGCCCCCGAGGAGCTCTGGCCTCCGTCTCCTCCAGGCAACAGGAACAGCTCCTGTGGCTGCTAAAAACGCCACAAACGTCTGTCCTGCACTGAAGAGACCCCTTGGCGCGCCAGGGAACAGGCGCAGAGCCCGGAGCCGTGTCTCTGCACAGAAATGGCATTTCCGCGGGCGGTGCTCACCGAGCAGGCCCAGCGGCCAGCCGGGGTAGCGCTGCTCCATCACCCGCTGCAGGGCGTAGCTCAGGTCCATGCTGTGCCGGGTGATCTCCTCGGGGGTGGCCCCGTCAGGGAAGGTCTGCCGGGGCAGCTCGGAGAAGCGGATCTGGGTGCCCGGCCGCGGCCGCATGTGGGGCAGCCGGGCCAGGCCCTCGGCGTAGCTGCGGCACTCGGCGCCCAGCGGCGGCCGGCGCTGCCCG
>VZSE01004801.1:621-11190 GCA_013398275.1 Promerops cafer
CAGAGCCCTCAGAGCCCTCAGCTCCGCTCCGCTCCCACCGGGGGAGCCCTCAGAGCCCTCAGCTCAGCTCCGCTCCCACCGGGCAGAGCCCTCAGCTCCGCTCTCCGTGGCCTGGCAGGGGCAGGGGTCCGGGTCCTGCCCCAGATCCGAGCGTGGGGGCAGAGCAGAGCAGCAGCAGTGCTGTGCCCTGCTCAGGCTGAACGGCTTTGCCCCTGAAAATCCAGCAGCAAAAAGGGTCAGGCCCCCTCAGGCGAAAGGGACTCGGCGTTCGGGGGGAGCAGCCGCTCAAAAGCCAAGAAGGTGCCTGGATTAGTTGGATTTTTTGCTCCAGAGGCCTCAGCTGGTCGCTCTGAGGATCCCCTGGCCCCTGGGAACAGCCAAAGCTTCCCCCAGTGAGCTCTGGAGGCTGCCAGGACGCACAGGGCATTCCCCACCCTGGCACGGGGCTCGCAGGCTTGTCCTCCTGCAGGGTCAGGGGCAGCAGACAGAAGGTGGAGGGGAAAAAAAAAACCCAACCAGATCTGAGCACAGTGGGGTTTTCTTTCCACTTTATGCCAGAAAAAAATTCCTTCCTGCCAGCGCTGGCTCCAAAGCTGGAGCCAGCAAAAATGCCAGGTGATCTGTGCTCCCTGAGGTCTTCCCTGCAGAGGAAACCCCAAATGCCCCTCAGGGGATCCCTCCTTTCCTCCCACCCCAAATGCTGCCTGTGGCTGTCCAGGCAAGGAGGGCAGGAAATTCCCCCCAGGAGAAACCCCAGGACAGCCCAAGTGACCAGAGCAGTGCCAGGGGGCTGGGATGTCCCCGGTGTCCCCCTGGGCCCCTCCAGAGCCAGCACAGGGCACAAACAAGGGACAGAGTCTCAGGGTTGTTATTTTCCAGCCTCTTAGGCCAGATCCTTTAGAAGGTCAGCAGCAAATCCAAATGTTTTCACCTGAGGCTCTAAATTCTTAACCTTTGTTCCCCGCAGAGGCTGCAAATCAAACACAGCAACGAAACCTCTGCTTTGGTTCTTTTCCCTGGTGCAGCCACAACAATTTGTACTTGAGTATCTCAGGCTGTATTTTCCTTTTTTTAATTTTTTTTTTTTTTCCGGGAGGTATCCAACAAAGTTTACATGTAAAGTCTGAGTGGGTTCCGCGTATTTAAATGTAAATGTGGCTGAGTTGAAGAGCTGTTTAATTTTCTAGCTGTGGCTGGTGTTCAGTTCTGTAAAACGGGCACGTTCAGGAGCGTGTGGCTCCAGGTCTTGGAGCTGTTGTTGTTTTCTCTCAGGTTTGCTCGGGTTCTGGGGAGGATTTGTATCCTATAACCCCCCAAAAGATCAATTTATTCTGAACAAAACCGTGCTAGGGGACATCTCAAATGTGCTGGGAGGTCTCTGTGCCCCTGAGTGAACACTTTGAGGGTCGCCATCATATTTTAATTGACTTGCAGCAGCAATACCTGCAGTGATCAAAGGGGGGGATTCCCTTCCTGTTGATATTGAAGCTCCCCTGTGGATTTCGATGAGATTGGACAATTCCAGTGTGCATCCCCTGGCACCATTTCCCTCTCTTTGCCATCCTCTGCTTTGCTGGAGCGAAGTTTTGCCCATCACTGCTGCCCTGGGGGCTCTGGGGCCGTGTCCAGGAGGATTTCCTGAGTGTCTCTAGCACGGCTCAGGCTCCTGATATCCCTTAATCCTTGACCAAAGTCTCCCCAGGGTTTGCCAGGACCTGGCTTTGGGTTTTCCCTCTTCGGATGCTGGTCCAGGTGAGTTTGTGGCTGTAAAAACTCCCCTGCTCCTGCTTTTCCTCCAACACATTTCTCAGCAGACTCAGGATTTAAAAAGTGGTTTATTTAGAGCAGCACCAGATCTGTCTGGGTTGCATTGAGATGGAAATTGGTACCTGCAAACACACAAAAACCTCTTCAATCCAGGCCACTGAGCCCATCCTTCCCCCTGGAATGATGGATTTCTCTCTGCTCTCTGATTTTTAAGCCACAATTCCAAATATTTTTTTTCCTCGAAGAATAAACAGCATAATTTAGGGGGGGAAATCAGTAGAAAGCAGAAAAATCAGTGGAAATCAGAGCTTGTAACCTGCTCCTGTGGCTTTGGGAGCTGGGAGAAATTCTCTGCGAGACAACACAGGGTGTAGCAGAAATCTTCCTGTATTTTTATTATCTTTACGAGGACATTTGAGGTTCGGGAACTCCTCGGGGCGCGGTTTGTGCGTCCCTTCCTGCCTGAGAGCAGAGCCCGAGTCTGGGAAGGACCCATCCCTCCCTTCCCGAGCCCCGGGGCTGCTCGGGATCCGCTCCGGGCTGTGATCAGCAACTCCCCGAGCGCCCGGTGGGTGGGAGAATCCACCAGAAGATGCGCAGCTCCCCCGGCTCCGGGGACCGCAGCGCCTGGAGCTTCTGTCCCTCCTCCCCCTGCTCCGCCGGGGCTGGCACAGCATCAACCCCCGGAACCCCTGCGGAGGGCAGCGAAAAGCCAGGAACGGCCGCAGAAACTCCCACGCGAAGCCCTGCGCGGGTCTGAGCGGTGAAAAATCAGAGGGAAGGAGCTGCTGCGGCCACAGGCGTTCCCGGGAGAAGGGGGAGAGGCACCCCCGAGCGTCCCGGCGGGATGGAAGAGCGGCAGCTCCTCGGGCCGCACCTGCCTGACTTTTTCATGTGCCTGGCACTGGGCAGGGTCAGATGAGGGAGCTACGTGCGGGGCACGGCGAGGCAGGGATGGCACCGCTCCCGCCGCCCGGGCAGCAGCCTCAGGGCACGGAGGATGCACGGAAAGGTCGCTGTGACCGTGCCGTGCGAGGCGCGAGGTCCCGGCTGCCCGCGGGAGGGCAAAACGCCCCGGTCCTGGCAGCTTTTGTCCGGGAGAAATCCTTGGGTGTATCGAATTTGCGAGGTTTCATCTCAATTTTGGCCGTGGGCAAAAAAATCCCAGGCACGCTTGGCCTTGCTGTGAGGCAAAGGAGGGAGCTGAAAAGGTCAGAGAACAAACCAAGCATTAAAATTTCAGGCTGCTCTCCTCCCTGGCTGAGCGTGGCAGAGGCTCCCGGATCTGCCGACACCAGCGGGACCTTTCAGTAATTCCTGTCCCTCCTGCAGCCAGCTGAGAGCATCCAGCTCCTGAAATATTCATCCCATCCTCTCCTTCCAGGGCAGATCAAAAGGAGTGGGGAGTGCACCTGTGACCTGCTGGCACCTCTTTGTGTGCCAAGTCCTGCTGGCACCTCCCAGGCCGAGCTCTGAAGGGTCACACAGCAAATACCACAGACAGCAAAGGGTGACAGGCACCCCCCGCCACCCCCAGGAGCACTCTGCTCTCCTGGGAATAGCACTGGGATAGAGGCATGGAGGGAGTGGGATATTCCCCCTTTGGAGGGGGAAAATTTGGGGCACTGAGCCTGTCCCTGCTGGAGCAGCTGAGGGACAGCCAGGAGTCACTGTCCCCATGCCAAGGGCCTGTGCATGGCTCCCCTCTGGAGCAGGACAGGTCCCCAAAGCCAGGGAATGGCCTGGCACAGACCCAGCTGCCCCGGGCACTGGCAGCCTCCACATGCCAGCACACAGCCCTGTGTGTCCCCTTCCCTGTCCCCTTCCCTGTCCCCTTCCCTATCCCCTTCCCTATCCCCTTCCCTGTCCCCTTCCCTGTCCCATTTCCTGTCCCTGGAGCAGGTCGTGCACCACGAGTGTCTTCAACCTGAAGGGTTTTGGCCAGAAGCCCTCCCAGTTTCAGTGAAACCTTCAGTCACTGGGACAGACATAAATCATTTAGGCCGGGGTTAAATCCCGTGGCTCCCTACCCGAGTGAGGATCAGTTCCAGCTGTTCCTGGACCCGGAGGGATCCGGGAGCAGGGGGGGATGGAGGCTGTGCTGCTGGGCAGTGCCTCCTGCTCACTGCTCTGCTCAGAGGAGCTGCCTGGGGACGAGCCAAGGGCTCCTGAGCCAGGAGGGCTCTGTGGATGGGGCTGCCGGTGACATGTGACAGCCAGGCCGTGTCTCAGAGGGGCAGGGACTGAGCCAAGCCCAGGGGACACAGCCCCATGGCCCTGCCTGTGTCCCCAGGGCCCCAAACCCCTCAGCTCCTGCAGTTCTGGCTCCACACCCACGCAGGGCGTTGATTCATCCTCCTGTAAAGCCCAGGGCTCCTTTAACGGCTCCCCACAGACAGAGGGATGGACACAGAAGTAGTAAACGACATAGAACTTTATTAGAAGCTTCCAGCACATTCCACCTGCCCTCCTCCTCCACAGGAGCCCTCTCAGTGGGTCTTCAGCTGCTCCAGTCCATGCAGAGCCTGTCCAGCTCTCACTCCCAGTCCCAGACCTCGCCGTGCCCTCCTCTCAGCAATAACCCACGGCCCCCAGCCCACCCCTGCACTCGCTAAAGCCTCGCGGCGCTGTGAGCACAAGGAGGAACCCTCCCCTCTCTGCTTTCCCCTCTCAAACACGGGGCAGAGCCTCCGTGCCTCTCAGTCCCACGCCGGGGCTGTTACCGGACTGGAGAAGGAAGGAAATCCCTCCTGGAGTGCTGAGGGGGCACTGGGGAGAGGGGGAAACGGAACCATTTCATTTTCCCTGCCACTTTCCATCCCAGGCCCCCTCCAGCCCTCCCCAGCCCCATAACTTCCACGCTCCCCTCACCCCACGTCTCCCCCAGCCAAGTTTGCCTCTCTAGGCCGGGAGGCACAAAAGGAAATAAATCAAATATCCAGAGCCTTTCCCCGCTGATTGGCACAGCCAAACCTGCCTACGTTCTTCTCCCTCCTCTCCAACATCCTCCTGTCCTCTTTCCTGAGACCTCCCGGAGCTCAGCCTCTTTCCCTGCTGCCCTTCCCACCCTGTGCATGTCCCGCAGGACCCCCCCGGCCGTCCCTTCCCCCGAGTGACCCCTGCCCGTCCCCTCCTGCGGGATGGGGACGTGTCCCTGCGGCAGCTGTCCCCAGGGACAGGCCCGTCCGTGGCTCTGGCCGCCAGGGCTGCGGTGGCCACGTGCGACAGAAACCTTATCCCCGAGCTGCTGCAGCGAGCTGGGACTTCTTGGAGTGAAACCCAAGAGGCTGAGCCCTCCTGGAGCGACCGAACCGGTCATGGGAGCGCTGGGCTGTGCCAAGGCAGCGGCCCCTGCATCCCCCGGAGCTGCTGCCCGGCCCAGGCTTAGCCAAGCTCTGCCCAAAGCTCTCTGGTCCTCCTTCACAGACATCCCGGCTCCTCTGTCGGGATGAGGCGCTTCCCTGCTCGCTCTGTGCCTCCCGCAGCGCCTTCCTGTGCCACTCCAGCAGGGAGGAGGGACCAGCGGTGCCCCGGAGCAGCCACTGGGCATTCCCAGGGAAGGGCAGCGCCTGCCCCCGCCCCGTCCCGTCCTGTCCTAGCGTCAGTTCGTGTCCCCGGGAGCGTCCCGCTCCCTGTGCCGTCCTGTCCCGGCGGGGATGGGGCCGGAGGAGTCCTTGGTGCTGGCCCCGGGCTTCTCCCACTGCGCAGGACAAAGTCCCGGCTCTGCCCGCGCCGGCCCCGGGCAGCGGCTGCGGCGTGGCCGGGGTTAAGTCCGGGGGTGCCCTTCCCTGACCTGCCTTCGGAAGTAGCGGATGGCCGAGAGGGTGCCAAAGCTTGCCAGGAACACTGGAAAAGAGCCCAGCACATTTCCTCAGTGACCCTGGGTGCTTCTCCCAGACCTCGGGATCCTCTCCCAGCCCTGGGGGTCACAAACCGCTCTGTGGGACTCAGCGGGGTCACTCCTCTGCCTTCCCCACTCCCCTTCTGCCTTTGGTTTTCACTCCCACCACACGGAATTTGCTCCCAGCTGCCCACAGCCTGACTGGCCACATCCAGTCCCAGAGTCTGGGTACATGGAGACACCACCATTCCACAGAAAAAGGGCTGGTTTTAAGGGAAATGCTCAATTTCACAACCACCATTGGCGATGTGCAGTGGTTGGATAGCGAGACCCAGAGGGAGACTTAATGGGATTGGATTGGGTGGATACACAGATCCAGATGGGGATTTCATGGGTTGGTTGGAGTCACAGGTTCAGGTGGAGATTTGATCTTGGATGAGAGAAAGACACACTAGGAAAATCCCACCAGGGCTTCAGGACAGCACCTTCATTTCCTGCTTCTGTTTGGACCAGGAGGATGCCAAGAAAAATCCCATTTTGGGGATTTTCTGGGGATTTCTTAGGGATTTTCTGGTCCCAGCCAAAAGCAGAAAACATCCAAAACCCCAAATCAAAAACTGTAGGGACACAAGAAATAACTAATGGGGATGAAACAGAAATCAAGCTCTGCTCTGTACTTGCACCCCATATTTTTGATTTGGTTTATAAGAGATGTTAAGTTCCCTTGATTCCCAAGCAAAACTGGGAATCCAAGCCATGGTTTTGGACTCCACACTTTAAATTCAGACTGGGTTTTGATTTATGTGTTAGAGGAATATAAATTCAGCTTGTCAGAAGCCCAAATGCCCAGAGAGAATGGCTGCTCCAGGGTGTGGGACTGCTCCTGCCTCCCTCCTCTGCAGGTTATTCCACCCTGGGGCACGAGGAGAGTATCCTGCTTTCCACACCTTTCCCGGGGCCACGTCCTCCATCCCAAAATCTCAGCAGCCGAGGGGGAACAGGCCAAGAGCTGCTTGTGATGATGGCAGCGAGCAGCCTTAGCTCAGGAGCTATTCCCAGCCCGCGGTGTCAGCTTCCTGGTGACCTTAGCAGGGAACATTCCTCGCCTGGAAAAGCAGCAGGAAGCCTTGATCCTGGCATTTCTTCCCGTGGAAGGGGCTCTCCAGGGCAGGAATGAGGAATGCTGCTCTGCCAGGGTTCTCCAGGGCTGGACCTGCTGCCTCCAGGGCAGGAACCGGGGATGCTGCTCTCCCTGAGCCGTGCCCTGCTCATCCAGCCATCCCCACTCCTGTGGGGGTCTGTGGATTTGTGTTTCCTCAGCTTCCTCTCTCCCCACCAGCTTCCAGGTGCTGGGCTTGGAGAGGGAAGGATCCCCCAGGTCCCCAGGGAATTGCAGGACTCAGAGCAGGAGGGTGATGCCTCGGCTGAGCTGTGCTTGGGGAGGAGATTAAACCTCCCGTGCACATCAGAAAAACACGGGAATTCCGTTCCCGCTGGGATGAGGGAATCTAAAGCTGCTCACTGCAGGTCCTAAGGAAGTCCTGACAAACTGATCCCTGCCAGGGCCTGGATGGAGCAGGACCAAGGCTGTGGATACAGCTCAGCTCCAGCCAGCAGCCGCTTCGCAGGGAAAGCACACGAGACGTGAGCAGGAGCCGGGGTCAGAGGAGAGAGGAGGCATGGAAACGGCTTTGGAAAAGCAGGAAAAGGCTGCACTTCCCCACAGGCAGCTGCAGGTATAAATATCCCGGTTTTTCTCCCTGCCAAGTGTCCCCCAGAGCCCTTCCCACCCCTCTCCAGGCGGGCACTGTACGTACTGGTCTTCCAGGCATCCGGAGCCTGCAGGTCAGATGTCTTCACCGCCCAGGACGCGAAGGCGCAGAAGACGAGGCACATGTCCTTGTGGCTCAGCACCCGGGGGTCCTCTGCTGCTCCTGCCACGAGAGGAGCACGAGGTCTGGGGGCTTCGTGCCACCTCCCCTGCCACCCCTCCCCTCCCTCCGGGACAGCAAATCCCTGGCGCTCCCGGGGAATCATCCCTGAAGGTGTTCTGGCACCAGGGGTGAGGTCAGGGGTGTGTTTAGGGCTCTGTGCGTCCCCAAGGGACGGTGGCACATTTGTCACCCCTCTCAGCCTCATGCTTTGTTAAAAACACCAGGGAAATGTTTGTCAAAGCCACCCCAGGCTGCCCCAGCACCTCCCTGCGGATCTTCCCAGCTCTCTGTGGTGCCTGCAATTGGGTCTGGGGAGCAGATCTAGGACAGGGCAATGCCTGGGGACACAGGCGAGGTCCCCTTCCTGTCCCCAGTGTCCCCAGGCACAGCCAGCTCTAGAACAACACCTGAGAGTGCCCAGCATCCCCCCGAGCATCCCACCCCCCTCCTGCCTCCTGAGTGCTCTGCATCCCCTGCCCTGCTGCAGTTCCAGCCTGGAGCAGCTTGCAGGCATATCTCAAGATCAGGTTCTTTTTGCTCCTATTCATTTGATCAGGCTTTTAATTAAAACTGGCTCATTAATTAGCTGTGACCACCTCAAAGGGGTTTTTCTCCATGCAAACAGACTGGAAGCTCCATTTTGGGGTGGCTCCCTCATTGTTTGGGTTTAATATTAACTCTGAGGCTCTGAGCATCATTTAAGCTCAAAGACAAATCCCCTGCCTGTCCTCGTGGGTAGGACTTCTCCCTTTTATTCCCATTTCTCAGGGAAATAGGAGTCCTGCTCTCCAGGAGCAGGCAGTGCTCAGGTGACCTCTGAGGTCTCTGGAAGGTGTTTTTCTGCTCAGAGTGGGTTTTACAGTCCCACATTCCCTGCCCATGCTGGGGGACCTGTCCAGGAGCACTCACTTGGCACGGGGACAGAGGGAGGGAGCATCCCAAGGGACAGCCAGGGTGACACAGCTGGGGACATGTCCCTGCAGGGGACAAGGGGATTTACCTCTCAGTGCCAGGGCCGTGTCTGCATCCTCTGGCCACACCTGGGCTCCTCCCAGCGGGACCAGGGCGAGCTCCTCTCCGGATCTTCTGGGCACCAGGGCCTGGGAGGTTGGGGCTTGGCCTCCTCCCAGCTGGATCTGCCTCTGCAGCAGGGACCTCAAAGCCCCCACAGCTTTCTTCACCTCGGAGGCCGGAGCCATCGAGAAAATCCCTCTCCAGCCCGTCCTGTTCTGGGCTCTCTCTGGGAAGAAGTGTTCATACACATCAGGGACTGGGATAACCACGGTGTCCGTGCCTGGAGCTGAGCTGGGAGCCTCCTTTTGCAGCCCAGCGCGGTCCAAGCCGCTCAGCTTCTTTCTTTTCCTGTCTTTAGCTTTGCCTTTTTTCCTGCTTCCTTCTGGTTCATTGAAAAAATACTCGTACAGTTCGGGCCAGGAGATTTCCCTTTGCAGGGGGGATTTCCGCCCCTCCACGGAGCTCCCCAGCTCCTCCTCCTCCTGGGAATCACAGAACAGGTACTCGTACATCTCGGGCCAGGTCACATCCAGGGAGTTGGACTTGGCAGAGGCCCCATCAGCAAAGCACAGGGGGCTCACGGCCCTGGGGAGCTCAGCTGCAGCTTCCCAGGGGATCCCTGCAGGGATCGTGGGGATCCCAGCTGCAGGGATCGTGGGGATCCCAGCTGCAGGCTCGCACGGGATCTCAATGGCAGGAATCCTGGGGATCTCGGCTGCAGGGATCCTGGGGATCTCAACTGCAGGACTCCTGGGGATCCCTGTTGCAGGCTCCCAAGGGATCCCCACTGCAGGAATCCTGGGGATCCCCACTGCAGGAATCCTGGGGATCCCAGCTGCGGGCTCCCAAGTGATTTCAGCTACAGGTTTCCTGGGAATCGCAGCTGCAGGCTCCCAAGGGATCCCAGCTGCAGGAACCTCAGGGATCTCTGAGGGCTTCCTGGGAATCTCGGCCGCAGACTTCCTGGGGATCTCAGCAGCAGGAATTCCAGGGATCTCTGAGGGCTTCCTGGGGATCTCGGCCGCAGACTTCCTGGGGATCTCAGCTGCAGGAATTCCAGGGATCTCTGAGGGCTTCCTGAGGATCTCAGCTGCACGAATTCCAGGGATCTCAGCTGCAGGAATTACAGGGATCTCTGAGGGCTTCCTGGGGATCTCAGCTGCAGGAATTCCAGGGATCTCAACTGCAGGAATTCCAGGGATCTCAGCTGCAGGAATTCCAGGGATCTCAGCTGCAGGCTCCCCCCCAGCCCCTGCAGCAGCATTCCCTCCAAACGCTGCCATGCTCCCGGGCTGGAGAGGCTTCCCTGGCATCTCCTGGCACGCCTGTCCTGGAGGAGCCGCGGCTCCGTCGCCAGGGACCACTGGGACACTGTCACGTACGCCCAAGCCACCGGCCTGCCCTGCCTTTGGGTGCTTGGTGGCCTTTGTCTTCCCCGGGGACTGCGCCCCCGGCTCCTTCCCCCGGGGCTTTGGGGGAGCAGCGCCGGCATCGCCGCCGTCCACGCCAGGGCCGGGCACCGACCGCTTGTTCTCGGCAGCCTCCTCGCTCCCCAGCCTCACCAGCGCTCCCTTGGCCGCCTTGTCCTTCCCTCTGCCCTTCCGGGGGGACATCGGGGAGCCCGGAGGTGCCTTCCCGGCTCCGGTGGCGCCCGGTGCAGGGTCCCTGTCCCCCTCGGAGGCGCTGGCTCCGCGCTGCTTGCGGCTCTTCCTCGGCTGCGCCGGCACCTTGGGCCTCACCACGCTGGGGGATCCGCCCGGGGAGCTCGGCTCCGTGCCCGTCCTCTCCTCCTCCGGTGCCACCCCGGGCACCGTCCCCAGGCTCGGGGGGTCCCCCGCGGGACCGGGCTCCGGGGGGGCAGCGCTTCTCTCGGCCGATCCCTCCGCGGAGGCAGAGGCTGCTGGAGCCTCTGGCTGTGCCACCACTCCTGGCTGTGCCAGCAGGGCTTGTCCCCCTCCTGCATCCCTGCCCTGCTCGGGGGGTCCGGGGGGCTCCGTGGCCTGGCTGCCCCCG
>VZSE01004809.1:0-17922 GCA_013398275.1 Promerops cafer
CCCATTTTTCCCCCTTTTCCCCCATTTCTTTCCCCCTACACACCATGATTTGCTGTCCCTTTCCTGTGGGACAGGGTTGCCCAAAGCCCCTTGGTTTTCTCTGCTGTCCCAGTCCAGCAGTTTGTGCTCCCAGGGATCAGGAAAGTGATCTGGGTTAAACAGAATTTTTTTCCAGGGTTATATTTAACCAGGATCTGCTCCTGACCTGGCTGAGCTCACAGCAGGAGCCTCACTTTTCCATTTCTGCCACCCAGCAATGCCAGATTCTCATTTCAGGAATTCCTGGAGTTAATAGGATCTCCAGATTTTGAATAATTCATGTTTCAGCTCTACTAAAACTCTTCTAATGTGAATTTCACCTCCAGAAAAATCAAGATACTTCACAAACACAATATCCACTGCAAGTTCTCTTCCAGCACAGGAGCCCAACTTCACCTGTAGCTCCTAATCCTAGTTATGGCCCAAACTGTGTTTTCACCTTTTAAATCTAAAAATTCAGAATAAATCTGTTTGGGACTGTTACATTTGTCAGATTTGAAGGGGGTTTAATGTATTTTTTTTAATTGCAGGACAATGCACCTGATGGAAGGGGAGTTACCCACCTCCATGTCAGGCAGCTGTGGGGCCAGCATCAATGGGAAGCTGTACATTTTTGGGGGATTTGATGATAAAGGATACAGCAATCGGGTATTGGAGTCTTTTTTTTCCCTATAACATTGTATTTTAATAAGTACTAAAACTGACCTTGCTGTTTATCTGGTGTATTTGTATTTGAATTCAAGAGAAATTTGAGGAAATGCTTTATTTTTCTAAAACTTTCTATATTTATGCCAGTGCTTTCCCAATTGGTTTTTAAAAATATTTTGACAACTTTAATTGAGACTAATGTCTGAATATCACTTTTATTTTTGCTCTTTGATAGCAATTCACTGCTTTAAATAATCAGGTAATAAGTTTAAAATAGAGTTAGCAGCTTTCCTTATAACTGAAAACTGAATTAACAAACTAGATTAAATCAGTTGTTTTATCATTTAGTATAAATAAAAAATTGACTCCTGACTAGAAAATCAGTGAAATGGAGCCTGTCATGAAACTTTCTGCCAATTCTCCCACTTGAACTTTGTTTTTGTGGTGTATTTGCCATTGTAAACTCAGTTTACAGTTCCTCTCTTACTTCCAGGCTTCTGGGGGTGGTGGGTTGTTTTTTTCTGGTGGTGATTTGTGCTTTATACTGAAAATGTTATATTTTTTTTTTTCCTTGCAAGCTGTATTACGTCAATTTGAGAACAAAAACCGGAACCTACAGGTGGAAAAAAATCACAAATTTTAAAGGTCAACCTCCCACACCTCGTGACAAACTTTCCTGCTGGGTGTACAAAAACAGGTAACACATTAAAAACATTGAATTTGTGTTAATTGCAGAGAGAAAGTGTTAAAAAGTGAGCAGAACTCAGGTTTGGGATGGAGGAAACTCTGATTTTTAGCTTGACTTGCTGGGGGATTTGATACCAACTTTGTACTAGAGTTTATTCACATATGGGCTGAACTAATGGTAAATAAAACCCCACTTTAGGAGAGGGAAAGTTTGTGGAATATTTTACACTTTAGAAAGCTATCATGCATCTATTATTTAATTTTAACACATTAAAAAAACAGTATAAAATTACTTTCTCTGCTAGATTCATTATTTTAAGCATTAAATTATTACCTGCAATAAATCCAGTTAGCATATTTCCAAGGATTTTAACAGCTGGCACTTGCAAAGGCATTTCAGGAATTATCTTTAACTTGCAAGGACTGAGTCAGCCTGAACATTTGTGTTGGAAAAGTGACTGAAGTGTCTTTAGAAAACAGACTTGGCTAAACAGAAATACTCCAGATTTTGTGTTTATTATGGAAAATGTCTGGATAATGCAGCAGAAGTGATCACAAGCAGGTGCCCTGTCAGTGATTTATTATTAAATCTGTTACAAACAATTCAGAATGTGATTTATAGTGAACATTATCAGATGGAGATGATTGATCTCTTTCTGGACTCCACACCTAAAGAGGTTTTGCATAAGCTGTGCAATGCCCCTGGGTGCCAGATCTTGGTTTTGTAATTCTAATTTAACTGCAAGAGACAGGAAAATACAGATATTTGAACAACTCCCTAGCTGTTAACACAAGATTCTTCAAAATTAAATGCATTTATTCAAACTGTTGTGTCATCTGCATGCTGAGAAAATCATCTATTTTAGATGATAGAATGGAACCTTTGATGTAAAAAAGATTATTTTTGAATGGCCCTTTCCTGGGTGGAATATTGGGCTGGGAGGTGTGTGAGGATGCTTGCAATGGGAGATTCAGTAGTGCTTTTGGTTGAAAAATTTTATTTTAAGCCAAAAAGAGACTTTTTGTGTGCTGTGGGACAAACCTTGGGAACACTTCTTGCCCAAAGTTGGACACAGAAGGCCAAAAAATGCAGCAGCAGCAGAGGAGCTTCACTGGGGAAGGGCAGAGAAGGAGGCATTTCACTGTCCTGGGTGTTAATTCCCATTTTTGCCTGAAAACAGCACTGGAAATAAACTTCTGGAGAGAGGAACAGAGACTTTGAGGTGTCTTTAATAATTTTCATTCAGCTTTGTTGAGGGTGTGGCTGTGACCTTCACCTTGTTTGGGTTTGCATCATCAGGTGCAACACTAAATATCCTCATTGTTTATGCTTCTGCTAGTGCAGTAGTAACCCAAAATATTTATTATTACAGCTTATTCATTTTAATCTTCTTTAGAGAAGAGCTCAATGAACTGGTTTTGTTGTTTCAGGCTAATTTATTTTGGAGGTTATGGCTGCAGGAAGCACAATGAGCTCAGTGATTGTTTTGATGTCCATGATGCTTTTTGGGTAAGAGATTTGTCCCCATTCCCACTGATTTCTGCTTTCTGGCTGGGAAAAAAAAAAAAAAATCCTTTTTATCATCCTTGATGAGCATGAAAATCTGATTTTTCTTTTATTTATAGCATCAGCAGAAATGCAAATTTAGAATGTGTTTAAGGTTTGAAATTCCAAATATTGCACGCTGGGAGTGGTGGTGATTCCACATATTTCAAGTTCCCAGTGCTGGGCTTGGATTGCAATGAATTAAATGCTGTCAAAGCAGGAAAAAGGCAGGATTTTAATCTGAAGGCATATTTTAAAGCTGAAACTCCCAGAAAATTTGATAATTTATTTCCTTGAAGTAACATTAGGGAATTCAGAGCTTCCCAAGTCTAACTGACAAATACTCTCAGTTAATTTATTGAGTTTATTCTCCAGAAAGATGCCTGGATTATCAACTTTCCTACAGTAATTTCTTATAATTAATACAAAGATGACTGAGCAGAGTATTGACAGGAAGCTCCTGACATCACATGTTAAAGATTGACACACAAGAATTGTTTTTTCCCAATCCCTTTATTTCATAGTGTGTTACAATAAAATTTAAAAGGTGAAATTTGCTGCAGTGTCTGATGCTGGGGCCCAAAGCCAATTTTCAGATGTCACCAGCCTGAACATCCCTGAGTGCTGCTGACCTTCAAGTGAATCTGAGCTGCTGCAGCATTCTTAAAAATATCACCACATCTTTTAATGAAATTGCTTATTTTAGTGTATTTTCTGTTTGGACAGATCCCTTCCATGTTTGTATCCTTCAATAAACAAAAAGATTTTAAATTAAATATATATTTTTAAAATTTCTTCTTTTTTTAGGAAGGACAGATATTCTGGGGATGGCACAATGATGTTCATGTTTTTGATACAACCACACAGACTTGGTCTCAACCAACAATTCGAGTGAGTGGATTTTCAGTCTCACATCTTGACACAATTGGGATTTTACTGAGTTTGGAATAATTATTGTGCTCTAGAAACTGGGGACACCTCCCACTGTCCCAGGCTGCTCCCATCCCTGTCCAGCCTGGCCTTGGGCAGTGCCAGGGATCCAGGGGCAGCCACAGCTGCTCTGGGAATTCCAGCCCAGCCAGGAATTCCCAGTTCCCAATCTCCCATCCATCCCTGCCTCTGGCACTGGGAGCCATTCCCTGGGTCCTGTCCCTCCATCCCTTGTCCCCAGTCCCTCTCCAGCTCTCCTGGAGCCCCTTCAGGCCCTGCAAGGGGCTCTGAGCTCTCCCTGGAGCTTCTCCTCTCCAGGGAACATTCCCAGCTCTCCCAGGCTGGCTCCAGCCCTTTGGAAAACTTTATCCATGTATAATGAACATGGATAACTGTCACAGATAACAGGAGAGCTCTGCCTTATTGAGATGAAAATATTCTATAAAATTCATAAAATCCAGGTGAGTTTATGGAAGAACTCAGCAGAAGTTGTATATTTTAAAGAGTGTCTGGCAGCTTTTTATGGTCTTTACAAGATGTTCTAAAATCCCTATAAAACCAAATGCAAAATCTAAAATGACCATTGCAAAGTAAAAGCCAATTTTGCCACCTTCAGTTCTGATTTACACAGGGAGGACTTTTTAGCACGTGGATATAACATCAGATTTTAAGATGTGATTTCCAGAGGTTTTAGTAGCAGTTCCTGATGATTTGTAGATCAGAAAATAAATCTGTCCAGGAGATTTGCTGCTATTCTGAAGGATTCTTTTGGTTCTTTTAGGGTGGGGATCCACCTCAGCCTCGAGCAGCTCACACATGTGCTGTGCTGGGAAATAAAGGTTACATCTTTGGAGGACGAGTGCTGGTAATTCAATATTTTCTTGGCAGTCATATTATTTTCCTATCTTTTTTTTTTTTTTTTTTGGTCATTTTGTAGTAGGAAAAAAAATCCCAAATGTCTTTGGGCTAACCTGGATGTTCAGGGCTCTGAATCCAGGATGCTGCTTGTCATCACCCACTACAAAAAGAAGAATATTTCTGTCTGTAATATTAATGATTGTCCCAAAAAAGGTAAAACACAGATGATTGTGTGGTAAATAACAGATTTGAGTTGGCTTTGTAATTGAATTTTGCCACTTTTTGCACATAAGTGACTGAAATACAGATGTCTGGAAGAGGTAATGCACAAAAGGATGCAATCTGTGCATATATAATTTAGGGTTGAATTGTGGCTTTGTAATTTTAACTCTTCCTGACTCTTTTTAACTTAAAAAAGCCATAGGCACCACCCCCCTGATTAAAGCAGAGAGGTACTCAAACCTCTCAGCAGCACTTGGAATTTCTCCAGTGCTAATTAAAGGAGATTTTCTACTCAGTTCCTCTCTGCTGAAGCATTGATGTAAGAAACAGATCCTGTAAGGCAAGTTAAAAACCCTCCCAATTTCAGTGACTGTGCACTCTTGTGTTTTATTTTAATTTAAGTTTTTAGCTCTTTTCACTACAGCTGATTTAGAACCTTTAATCCTACTCAGCTAGAGGATGAGCCTGGATGTTTTCTATCTCCAAAAAGTGACAGTGAAGAAGCTTCTGAGAGCCCCCAGTGCTGTGTTCCTGTAGTTGTGGTCTAAAAAAAGAGAAGGAATTAGTTTGGGAATGAACATATTCCCAGCCTCACCCTGTATTCCCAAATCCTGGCAAACAAAGCAGTGTAAAACTGCTCTTTGTTCCCCATTCCCTGATTTTCCTGCTGGAACATTCCTTTGGCTGATCTGCACTCCTTCCACTCCTGCTGCTCAGAGCAGGCAGGGGCAGAGTGGCCACACCATGTCCAGCCACTTCCACTCTCAATTGCCTCCCACACCTGCAGGAAGTTTTTATTTAAGTGCCTTTCCAGAGCAAACAGAAAAGAAAATAATTAAAATTGATCCTGTTTGTTCTTGCTGTTTTGTGACCTTTGATTCAGGATCTCTGGAATTGTTGCTCAAGCCTGAGAGAGCTGCACTCAGCACCTCCCAGAGCTGTAGGTTTGGACAAAGTGGGTTTGCAGATAAGGAAATAAAGAGATTTGAGATTGAAAAATCAGGGTTATCCATGCCCTGAGTGAGCCCTGTGCCTCTGCCCTGTGTGCTCACAACTGAACCCTTGCTGACCACAGCCAAGTCCTGCTCCTCCCTCAGGGAGCTGAGAGGGGGAAAAACCCAAATGTGGAGATGTAAAGGTCCCTTGGATGGGTTGATCCTGCCCTGCCAGCTACTGCTGAACACCTCCAAAGCCTCCTTCCCTCAGGGTTCTGTCCCTGAGGGCTCTGTGCTCACCCCGGGGTTGCTGCACTCTTGAACTGCTCTGCAACTCCAGCTGGGGTTTCTTGCAGCCTCTGCAAGTGAAATTCTGATTTAGCTGGAGCTCACCTGTCATTCCTCCACTGCCCTCAGAGGATTTGCCCTCAGGCTTCTGTTTAAATGTTTGACTACAGCATTCTGATCTCAAAAGGTTTTTCTCTTCAGCTTCCTTACAAACTTGCTAAATTTCAGTGAAGTCACTTGGGAACCCGTGTCAGAGAAGAGTGAAATTGTGGAAAGCTGTGTTTAATTCAGTAGGAGAGCAGCAAGTGTAATTTTCACCTTGGTGATTATTATTGATCCATTTTCTATCCTAGAAATAAATGGAAGGAAACATAAAAAGGTGAGGGAACGTTCAGTGGGGCTTGAGGAATTAATGTAAGTCGTGGAAAAAAAAAAAAAAAAGAGCTAAAGACAGCAGAAAAACACTAAATTTCCTGACACCAGGAATAATTCCTCCCCAAAGGATGAAGTTTTGCTTTTCTCCAGAAATTAAGGAGCAAACACGGGGTTGCTCTGCTCCTCCTTCTCCTTCTAGTTCACCATAATACAAATCTTCCCAGGGAAAAGGCTCTGCAAGGAACCAGAAAGGGCCAGGAAGTGTCATGAGGCTTCTCCTATTCATCTTTCTGGGAGGAAAGGGCACCTTTTTCCAAACTTGGAGCTAGAACTGGTAAAAGAAGATGATGATGATGATGGTGATGATGATGAGAATCAGTTGTACCAGGAATCATTTGAAAACAGGCTCAGAAGTGTTATGTGGACTCAGTTCCTTCAGGTAAGCCCCTGGAAAAACAGAAATGGGAGAAAGTGGGAAGGAAGGAGAGTTAGTCCAGAAGTTGATGCGAGTCTTATGTTTGATTAAAGTGGAAAAATTTCATGTTGAGAATGAAGTAAATAAACCAAAGTCTTTGCAGCAGCTCTTCACACATCTGGTGCCTTAATGTAAGCATGTTTATGTTTCCTGCCACCCCTCCTGTCAGCAAAGCTCAGAAGATCCCTGGAGCTGCAGTCCTTGTCTTGGCAAAGCTTGGAGCTGGAATAGCTTTTGATTGTAAATCCAGGAGGGAGAGCTGCAGAATTCCCTGGCCCAGCAGTGAGCTGGGAATAATGTCACCCTCAGAGCCTTTGGTGGTGCTAATCCTGAGACTAAGCAAGTCCTGCCTAACGTGCACTGGGCTGCAGAGAAAGGAACTTGCCAGAGATAAGCAGAGTGTCTGAGGAGCCCTTGGAGCTCCAAGGGAGATGCCAACCCCCTTAGGAGGCTTGGTGCTGTTAAGCCAATTAAAAATCATGTTAGGATTGGCAGCAGAATGATGAAACAGAGCAGGAAACAGAAATCCATGAGAAAATGCAGAACTGTGTGGCAAGTGATGATCCTATAAACCTGTGTGGTTCCAGCTTCCCAAAGAAAGCTTGGGTAGAAAGGTGCTTTTATTTGTTAAAGGCCTGAATCTTGGACAGCTGCTGGTGGTTGGAATTCAAAATGAGGTTGCTGTAATTCTGCATCTGTCCAGCTGTTGAATCATGAGAATGCAAAGATGATAACACATTGATTTCCAGGGAGCAGGAAACAGAATTTCTCCATCTTCTGCCTAATGCCTAGGAAAGGAAAGTCAGCAAGGAGATCTTGAACAGGATCCTCTTGAAACCTTAATTTTCAACATTAACAGCAACTTTCTTTGATAGATATCCTTCATATCAAATTGTATTATTCCAACATGATTGAATATTTTCACTTGTAGAGGCCAGGATGTTGGGTTTACCCCAGATGTACAGAAGATCCCAACTGCATTTTGCTTTCTGCTTGGATGATTTGATCCCCTCATCCCCTTCAAAGCCACCAGAAGGAGTAGGAAACTGGATAGAGTTGTCATGGAAGACAGATCTGTTCCCCTGGCTGTCAGCTGGACCACACTTGGCTGTTTTTAGTCACCCTCTTGAGGGATAAAGTGGCTCAGGCAATGCCCCAAACCCTCACAATCTGCTCCTCTTTATCCTGTTGCCCTCCCCAAAATGCTGCTTCCCATTCCCTCCCCAGGACAGCAGGGTTAGCAGTACTTGGCAGAGGAGGTTGTAGCATTCCTGAAAACTTTGCTGTTCCCTGAAATCCCTGAGAGACTTCCCAGAGCTCTGCTGGACAGCTCTGGAAGTCCCTCAGCCTCACTGCTGGGGGTACAACCACTCCTTCCAGCCTAGTTCTGCCTCAGAGGATCTGCAAGCTGGAGAGAGGCTTTTTCTAATAGATCTATGGACTGCCCAGGGAGAAAAGGAGTTGGAAGGTAAGGCAAGAAACATTTCCCTACTTCTCAGATGCTTTTTGTGGTCCCCAGGGGAATCCCAGCTCCCAGTCAAGCAAAGAAATCCTTTTATCACCTTCTCCACCACCCCCAAGGCAGTCAGAGACTTCCTCCATCTCAAATCCCAGGCAGATAAGCAAGTGGGAAAATTTCCCATTTGAATTTATGGCAAATGCTAAAGGGTGCTAAAACCTTGCTTGGTGGTCACTTTGTGAAAGGAAAAGAGGGAAAAGCACAAATGATGGACATTTCTGGGAATATCCAGAGTACAGCACTACCAGGATACTCCGAGGAGTAGTGACCAGACAGGAGGATACAAACTTGTGATCACAGTGTCAAGGCAAATAACAGGAGGCAAAAATAGGAAAGTAAAACACCTTCTGCATTTCCCTGCCAGGAGTTCTGTGGATGCAAGTTAAAAACATTTGCAGGAACTGGATAAATACCACAAAGTTCTTCACTTTTAGAAGCTAAAATTGGCCCCATAGTTCTGTTGCATGACTGGAAATATTTCTGCCAGGCACTTTCCTGAGAGTTGCATGGTTTTTGTGAGGAGAAAAGCTTTTCATCTGCCACATAATTCAGATTTATATTAAGGCACGTGGGTACAGATTTCTTCAGACTATTGGTACTTGGAATATTCTGTCCCAGGAAGGCCTCACTGAAATACTTTGTTTATTGTTTGCTTAAAATAACCCGAGTGGGATTTTATTTCTTTGTTTTAGCAAACCAGAATGAATGATTTGCACTGCCTGAATTTAGACACTTGGACTTGGTCTGGAAGGTAAGTTTGCCTTTGTAACACTTAAAACTGAATTTAGAAGATGAAAACATATTGTTAAATACTTCCAGAGCTATTCCTGCAGCTTTTCCAAGAGGAGAATGAGGGTTTGGGGACTTGGAACAGCTGCTGGATTGTGATTTCAGTGGAATTAAATTTGATAGTGGTTGCTAAGTTTTCCTGCTCTGCACCAGAGCACTGATGGTGCTGTTTAGAGCACAGCATGGAGTGATTTAACACCCTCATTTGCAGGCTGGGTACATTTATCCATCTGGAATTCCAGGTTTTAGGGCTTTTTGAATGCTGGGTTTACTGTCTGTAGTTGGGCTAATTACAGCACAAATTGGGAAAAGGTCTCTTCCATAAAAGACCATGAAATGATAAAAAATGAAGATTTTTCCAAAATTCAGGTTATTTCTATATTGTGATCCAAGAATAGCTCATTAGATTTATCCATGATTTAGTATAGTGTATATATATATTTTTTTTTATATTGGATCACTGTAAATTTAGGAATCTCCTATTCAGCTGTTGCAGCACCTCTGCAAAGAGACTTTCAGAGAGTAAAAAAAGAGATTTAAGACTAAAAAAAAAATTAAGATATTGGGGAAAAAAAAGAATTTTCACAGTGTCTGCTGCTGTTGGCACCTCACAGGAGATGAAGTGTTTGTATTTATTAATTATTTATTTCATCTCCTAATCACAAAAGGAGCCAATAATTATTTATTAATAAATAATGATTTTATTTACCAACCAGACAAGTTTTTTTTTTTTTTTCTCATTCAACTCTACACAGCTTTCTTAAAGAATTGCATCATATGACCCTGCTAACCCAGGATTATCATCCAGCAGGAGGTTGCAAAATTCATTTCAGCTGCCACTACCCAGAAGTTGCTTTCCCTGCCTTGAGCTCTACTAAACTGTCATTCAATATTTGGTTATTTCTGGTACTGGGATCATTTCTTGTGCATGAAAATTGAAATTTGATCAATTATCAGTATCTGTTTGATATTTTTTTTTAACCATCAAAGCCCAAGCTGCCCCTTGGCCAATTTTAGAAAGTCTCTTTTCTTCACTTGGATTCAAACAAATATTGCAACTTGGCCTTGAGTGCCAAATTTAGCAGGGCACTTTTGCAATCCCTGTTTAATTCTCTCTGATAAACTGGTTCTTTGGATTATCAGGATCTTTACTGTTCACATTCTCAAGCAAACCCAACTAAAATCAAATCAATTTCAATACAGCTCAGTTGAAATGGATTTCAAATCTCTATTTTTTAACATGAGATTTTATCAATAATAAACCTCCATCTGTTTTGTACTTAGGAAATCCCCTCTTTACTAATATTTATTTCCAAGTCTGGGTGAGCACCAGTTGAAGAGGTGGTAGATTTTGGATCAGAGGTAAAACCACAATTCTTGTGTCACTGAAAATCATTTTCCTTGGAGTGGAGAGCCTGTAGCCCCTCAGGATTCATCAATTTTATCTCAATTACCTGCTTCCCTACATGTACATGGAATTTATTTGAGTATTTAATCTGTTTCTCACTGGGAAAACACTCAAGCTGGTTTTAGGACAAACTGAAAATTTCTGCCAAATTAATTTTTAGCATTGTTTGAAGCTGTGGAGGTTTTGTTTCTTTGTTTCACCCAGGATTAATATCAGTGGAGAGAAACCCAGAGATCGTTCCTGGCACACGCTGACCCCCATAGGGGATGACAGACTTTTCCTTTTTGGTGGTCTAAGCTCTGATAATGTTCCTTTGAGTAAGTAATTTAGAGTAATATAAGCAATTAAAATTCTATTGTGCATGTCAGATCACACAAACGGGGTGGGATAGCTGATGGGAGTTGCTTTTGGAGAAAAGGCAGCTTGTGAAAAAACCTGAAATTGGCAAAAATAATTTTAAGATAAAGAATAGTTTCACAGATAAATGCACTGGGAGGAGATGATTTTCTTGATTTACCCAAAAGAAAGGAATTAGGTGTGTTTTAATTCCAGATTTCAGTGCAGTGAGGGTTCTGGGCCAACATTAATTAGAAAGAGTGAAAAGATGCAGCTTCATGAAGTGCTGATGTTACTGCTACCTAAAGAAACATGCTCTTAGAGCTGTTTGTGTGAATAAAAAGATAATTTTTGGTCCCAAAAACCCCATTAATGAGTGTTCTCACATTGCAGGTGATGGTTGGATCCACAGCATTGCAACAAATGGATGGAAGCAGCTCACCCATCTGCCCAAGAGCAGGCCCAGGTACAGAAACATAAATCATGTGTGCTGAAATGGAATCATTTTTCAAAATGAACCAATTTTTAAATTCTTGAACAGTATTTTTAAAGAATATTTTAGAATATTAATGCAGTGTGGTTGAATAGTTTGCTTTAACACCTTTTTTGCCTTCATTACCTCATTTTTAATTTGTGTATTTGATGCTTATTTGCATGAAAAGATGTTTTTGTGGTGAAGGATCTGGGTGTTCAACTGACCTGGTGCTCAGTAGCCAAATTATTGTTATATAAACAAAACCATAAAAATTGGAGGAATTAATAACCAAGGAGAATAATAAAAGCTCATTAATATTTATACATTATTAGAAACAGGGGAGGAGAGGCCATGAAAAAGTTGATTCCTCTGTCAGGGTTCAAAAGCCAAATTGAGTGTTAACCCAGTGTTTGAAGCATTATCTGTGTTTCTAAGTTCAAAACTATTGAACTGATTTGCTGTAGATAGTAAATATTCAGATTTTCATTGAATTCATTCCCTGCATTCAGCCAGGAACTCCCAGCACAATTTTATAGCATTTTTTTCTGATACAAAAATGTCCAGTTCTGCTCTGTTCCCTGCCTTGTTACTGAAATATCTTCACCTTAATTAATTTTCTTCCTGTTTTATCCTATTCTGGGCTGTCTCTTAAACACAACAGCCACAGCTAAACCAACTTTTCTGCCTTCTTACCCTTCAAACTCTTTCTAGCCCAAATAAACTCAGACCTCAGCCTCACCAAATATTTTCATTTTACGATCAGTGATATTTTTATGCTATTTCAGGACTGAGGAGTCTTTAAACACAGCACAGCAGGAGCAGCCAGGGCTCTGTGCTCAGTTCCTGAGTCTCCTAAACCTTCCCTGGGATGTAATTTTTCCTGGGCAGGGCTGGGATGTGCTGGGGAGCAGCCCCAGGAGCAGCAGCTCTCTTGGGATGACCTCTGTGCCCTGCCCTGGACTGGGGCTGCCTGGGGGGGTCAGGGATTCCTGAGCCCCTGGTGCTTCCCAGGCTCTTCCAGGGGGTTTGGGTTGTAGGGCTGAGGACCTTTCCTGGACCTAAATCTTTCTAGAGCTAAAGGACCTCCCCTCCTCCAAGCAAAGCCCAAAACCTCATTGACTTTTTTGGGAAATCTCAGAATGTGAGGGGTGGAAGGGACCTCTGGAGATGCTGCAGTGCAGCCCCCTGCCAAGGCAGGGTCACCTGGAGCAGGTGACACAGGGATGTGTCCAGGGGGGTTTGGGATGGCTCCTGGAAACCTGGATAAAAGGAGCCACACCAAAAGCTTGTCCATACATTGAACTGCTTAAGTGTCAAGTATTTGTACCATAATTTTATTTTCTGCAGGATCTCTGCAGCTGGAAACGCTTTAAATCAGTTTAATTGCTCTTAAAATGCAGAGCAGTAATACATCTATGTCTGCTTCTTTTCTATGGTTCTCTTACTTTGTAATAAAATTCATTAGTGTCTTTTCCTGATGCTTCTGCAACTCTGATTCCCTCCCTAAATTCTGTAGAGAATAATTTCCTTCAACCTCCAATTGTAGCAATTTCTAAAAAATTGCCTTCTCGGGTGATCCTGAATTGGTAGAAAACACTGTTCCTCTCTCTGTCCATCAATTTTACTTCAGCCAAGGTGTTGCATGCTGGCTTGAAATAGAGAACAAAGTGTTTAACTCCTGGATTCCCAATGTTTTCATTCCCATGTAATGCTGTTGCTGTAGCTGGAAGAGCCCTGTGTGATTTCAATAACGTGCTTTGTTAGAATGTTTAGGTGATAAGTTAGAGCAGCCCATGGGAGGACAGAAACTCTCAGGCAGTAGGAAAAGCCTCAGGTTGCAAGCTAGGATGTCACCAGAGCCCAGGCAGGAAAGGCTTCCCAGTGTTCTCCGTGACCAAGCCCAGAGTTTCCCTAATGCAGATCAGGCAGAGACAGATCTGTCCACAGGTATGGGGAAGGGAAAGGGTGAGGTGCCTCCTAAGGACTGATGTCAAGGGAGAAAGAAAGTGGGGACGTTGATTTTTGGATGAAACTCCAGTGGTGCATTTGGTTTTGGTTCAGTAGCTCTAAAGTCCATCAGCAGTGGTGATAGACCAGAAAAATCTAATCATGAAAAAGAAATCCCACAAGGGGTGGCTGCTGAAGGGGCAGGATCTTTCTGAAAGGTTATAAAGTCAGGCTTTGCTTTTGTGGGGTCTTTATCATAAAACTTCCTTGGTGTGATGTAAGTTATTGAGTTATTGACTCTCAGAACACCTTCCCAGGAATCCCTGGGGGAAGGGTAAGGCTGGAACAGGGTAACTGGAGATCCAAGTGCTCAGGGATCTGTGTCAGCACTGAGAACCTCCCCAGGCTGAAAGCCACGAGAAAATTCTACTTCTGAACCAAAGAAAGTGGAAAATTGCAAAAGGGAAAGCTTGGCAACAGCTTGGTTTGTAGAGTTGCCTAAAAATTTTCCACTGTGGTGATAAATAAGACAAAGTTTATATGCCCAGAGTGCAGAAAAGTCAAATAATGACAAAATATATTGGTCTGTATGAAAATAACTCTCATGAGGTGGGGAGTCACATTGCTCTCCTATTTTATATTATTAAACAAACAAGTGATATATTTTAAGGTGTTATTTTTTACCTGTGAAATAATGGCTTTGTCTTGCTGATAACACACAAGTCCTGGTTTCTTGGGCACTCATTGTGTTTCTGGTTTGATTTCCAGGTTGTGGCACACAGCCTGCCTTGGGCAGGAGGGAGAAGTGATGGTGTTTGGGGGCAGCAAAGATGATTTGCTTTTTATGGACACGGTCAGTAAAGTGAACAAGAAATCCCATCCCTGGGATAATTATAATTGATATCAAATCATGGAATGGTTTCAGTTGGGAAGGACCTTAAAGTCCATTGAATCCACCCCCTGCCATGGGCAGAGACACCTCCCACTATCCCAGCTTGCTCCTGGCATCATCCAGCCTGGCCTTGGACACTTCCACAGATGAGGAGTCCAAATGCTCTGAGCAAATCAATTAATAAATATATTTATACATAGGATTTTAACTGAAGCAAAAAAACCCACAAAACCAGATTGAGCTTGGCTCAAACAATTTGCTCAAATTTGTAACTGAAACCATTACAAATTACACACCGAGGAAATGATTATAATTTACACACCACAGATTGTAAATTAATTATAATTTACACACCACTGATTCCACTGAGGAATCCCCACCCGAGGCTTTCTTGACTGACAGAATAAAAAGGAATTTGTAATTCAGATTCCTTATAAATAGTTGCTCAAGTATATTATTTCTAAGTCATGCACGTGGTAATAAATGTGACATTAATGTAGAAAATGGCTGAGGCAGAGTTGTTTGCCTTTCTAATGGTTCTTTTTTTCTCTTGGTCAGGGTCACTGCAGTGACTTGTTGATATTTCAGACTCAGCCTTATTCCCTGCTCAGGTGAGTTGGAGTTACAGAATCCCAGAATGGTTTAGGCTGGGAGGGACCTTAAATCCCATCGTGGTCCATGGGCAGGGACACCTCCCCTATGCCAGGTGTTGTTTTAGCCACATGCTCCTGCAGAAATTGGGTGAAATACCCAATTACCTCCTCAGGAAATACTTGAACCCTTCAATGTGTGATGCTGCACAGCAGTTTAATCACTGGTGCTGTAATTAACACCTGTAATTAATGCACATCACCAGCTTGTACTAGGGGTCATTTGTTAGAATATAAACCATTTACTTCAATTTTTTTTTTCTTTTTTTTTCTATTTCTTTTCCTCAGGCTGTGTCTTGACTGCATTGGGAAGAACGCAGCTCTCTTGGAGAAACAAATTCCCTGCTTGCCATCCAAACTTCTGCAGGAAGTGCTGAAAAAAATCACTTTTTGGGCTGCCATGACCCACAGGCAGGAGAGGAAAGCTGAGACTGAGAGACAAAGCCAGCTGCACTCCACATGAAGCTGCTGGGACACCTCAGAGTGGTTTGTTCATGAGCTTTGCTGCTGTTCCACTGCTGCTCTGTGTTCAGCTGGGTTTCTGAGGGAAATTTGACAACAAATCCTTTTTATGGGAATCTCTCGTTTCCTACGTTCTGGAAAACTGATACAACTTCATTTCTAGATAATTCATGGTTTTGACCACACAGCCCTCACAACCTTTTGTTCTTTTGGAAGGGGACATGATCCATTTCAGCTGGATAAAATATGGTTTAAGTGTAAAAATCCTCCTTGGCCTTATCCCCATCAGCCTTCCCAAAAAGATAAATTCAGCTCGGTGTCTTGGGGACATTCACACTTTGTCAGTCTTAAAGGTAACAAATTTACCACCACCAAACCTTGATTCCACCAAGCTCTGACCAAAATCCAGCCCTGGAGCCCCACACCTCACACTCCAAGTAGGAAAATCCATCAGGGAATTCTGGAACTTGGAAGAAAAAGCTGCAACGAGCAACACCACCTGGTCTCTATAGGAAAACTTCAGTTCATCACCTGGTTTTACTGTTTCTGTCATCAGGAAGTCCTTTTGGAAATAAGTTGTATATTGTATTTTGGATGTGCAAAGTTTATATTTCATTCTTGTTAAAAAAAAAAAAAAACAACAACAAACGAAGTTGTTTATTTATTGTTTTAAAAAAAAAGCAAATGTAGTACTGGTTATTTTTCTGTTTCAAATATTTACTTAACAGGAGCACAGTCATTAAAATTTTATAGAGAGTTGAATCAAGAGGTATTTGGACACATTATTGATGGTTTTAAAATCTGTAAAAATTAATTATTTGAGGAAAAGAGGTTTGGGGGGAGCAAATTTGTTTCAGAAAGGAAGTTTTGTGACTGGTTATTGTAACAGCCTAATTTCATGTGCTGAAATCCCTCCTTTTTGGGGGAGGGGGAGTTCAGATGCCCCCCTGGGCCCCAAGATCTCATTTTGGTTTGTTCAGGTGCCCCCTAAGGTTTCTGATTTTGGGGGTTTGGGATTGATTTGGTGGATTCAGATGCCTCCAAAGTTAATTTGCAGGGGCTCAGGTGCCCCCAGGGGTTCATTTTGTTGGATTCAGCTGCCCCCAAGGTTAATTTTGGGGGTTTCAGATGCCCCCAGTGTGAATTTTGTTGGGTTCAGGTGCCCCCATTGTGACTTTGCAAGGTTCATGTGCCCCTGAGGTTCACTTTGGGGTGGTTCTGATGCCCCAAGGTAAATTTTTGGGGTTGTTTAGGTGCCCTCATGGTTGATTTTGGAGATTCAGGTGCCCCCAGTGTGAATTTGGGGGGTTCAGGTGCCCTCATGTTTAATTTTGGGGTTGATCAGGAGTTCCCAATGTTCATTTTGGGGTGGCTCAAGTGCCCCAAATGTGAATTTGGGGGCTTCAGGTGCCCTCATGGTTATTTTTGCTCCCAGTGTTGATTTTGGGAGGTTCAGATGTCCCCAGTGTAAATTTGGGGTAGTTCATGTGCCCCCAGGGCTGATTTTGGGGTTCTTTAGGTGCCTCGGGGTGATTTTTGTGGTGGTTCAGATGTCACCAAGGTTAATTTTGGGGCGGTTCAGATGTCACCAAGGTTAATTTTGGGGCGTTTCAGGTGCCCCCAGTGTTAATTTGGGGTAGCTCAGGTGCCCCAGGGTGAATTTCGAGGTACCCGGTGCCCCAGTGTTAATTTTGGGGTGGTTCAGGTACCCCCAGGGTTAATTTTGGGGTAATTCAGGTGCCTTTAGGGTGATTTTTGGGGCGGCTCAGGTGCCCCAGTGTTAATTTCGGGGTGCCCTGTGCCCCCAGGGTGATTTCTGGGGTGGTTCAGGTGCCCTCAGGGTGAATTGTGGGGTATTTCAGATGCCCCCAGGGTGAATTTCGGGGTGCCCGGGTGCCCCAGTGTTAATTTCGAGGTGCCTGGATGCCTCCAGGGTGAATTGTGGGGTATTTCAGATGCCCCCAGGGTGAATTTCGGGGTGCCCGGGTGCCCCAGTGTTAATTTCGAGGTGCCTGGATGCCTCCAGGGTGAATTGTGGGGTATTTCAGATGCTCCCAGTGTTAATTTCGGGTGGTTCGGGTGCCCCCAGGGTGAATTTCGGGGTGCCCGGTGCCCCGAGCCTGCGCGCTGCCGCCGGAAGGTGCCGCCCGCCCGGCGGATGTTGCGGCGCGGCCGCGGCTGAGGGAGGGACGGCGGAGCGGCAGCGCCGGGGCCGCGGTAGGAGCGGGACGGGCCCGCCGGCTCTGAGGGCTCTGAGGGCNAGTGTTAATTTCGGGTGGTTCGGGTGCCCCCAGGGTGAATTTCGGGGTGCCCGGTGCCCCGAGCCTGCGCGCTGCCGCCGGAAGGTGCCGCCCGCCCGGCGGATGTTGCGGCGCGGCCGCGGCTGAGGGAGGGACGGCGGAGCGGCAGCGCCGGGGCCGCGGTAGGAGCGGGACGGGCCC
>VZSE01004849.1:0-41691 GCA_013398275.1 Promerops cafer
TTTTTTAATAAAGGTAAATTTGCTCCCTTGTGTCTAAAAGCTGCAAAGTTGTACATATAGAAAACCAATGAAACTTAACTGAGGTCCTAGACAAAAAAAGAAAAAATAACACTCCAGCCTTATCCTCTGCTAGTTAAGGAGTTTTCCTCTCTTGAGCTTCAGTTTTCCAGTGTTTTAAAGCAGACCTCAGACTCCCCAACAGCCATTTTTGGGTCTCGCTGAAGTTTTCTGTGACTAAAGCAGCAAACCATGGTTGTTACCTGGAAAGGGTTTTATTGGACTGCTGCTCCCCCTGAAAGGCTTCCTGCTGCTGTCAAGGACCATTGTGCTCTCCCCTTCCCCTGTTCCTGGCATTCCTAGCCCTGCAGCCTCTTCTCCCTTATGCCAGCTCTGGTTCCCAATCAATGCCCTTGTCCAATGGGCCAGTTTGGTCACTGACCAAAAGCTAATGTTTTTTAAAATTCTTTTTAAGCTGGCCTGGTTTGCTGAAGCTGTGACAGAAGCACTAGAGATGACATGAAGAAAGCATCAGGAGGGCACATCCACAAGCCAAACCACCCTTTTTGGAAGCAAGATGTTAGATCAGACAGTGGAAGAGCCCACAGGTGAGAACCAACAGGCTTCCCCTTCTACCACCATCCTCCCAGGCCACAACCTCTTACTGGCACAGCTTCCACACACACTGCTTCCTTTGCTTATTCCTGGAGTGATAGGATAAAGGAGAATGGCTTCAAAGTGAGACAGAGGAGGTTTAGATTAGGTGTTAGGGTAATGAGACCGTGGCACAGGTTGCCCAGAGAAGCTGTGGCTGTCCAACCCCTGGAATTGTTCAAGGCCAGGTTGGACAAGGCTTGGAACAACCTGATGTAGTGAAAGGTGTGCCTACTCATGACAGGTTTTGGAACTAGGTAGTATTTAAGGTCCCTTCCATTCCAAACCATTCTGTGATCCTATTTGCATAGAGTTGTCTTACACTCTACTTTTATTTCTGGCTATTTTAAAACATTTTTCATCATTAACAGCTCACAAACCCAGAGACTCTGGACACCTCCCTCATAACACCTCAGAACAAAGTGCAGCTGTTCACAGAAGTGTCTAAGCAGCAAACGTCTCTGTTCTGATGATTTTCAATGCAATTATTCTTCTGCATTTAAAGAACTTCAATATCATATCAAACCAAGAGCAGTGATTGATCTATTAACAGTATAAAATGATTAAGTAAGCATTGGCTATTTTAAAAATGTCTTGGGAGTAGAGGGCTCTCAAAGCTCACGTTCATCTTTGTATATATAGGCAAAGTCTTGGCACTCTTTCTGGCAGATGACCCAGCAAAATGACTGATGTATGAACATTAATGCATTCACATAAATTAACTCTGCACATAAAAAACAGAGAGCCTTTAAGCCCAATTACATCTTCCCCAATTGTACAAATACTCCCTTTGCAGTCAGTGGCAGCTCAGGAAGATGAGGCCAATCCATATGTTATATTGATTCTAAAGGCACAAGAGTATGCAGTTAATCCCTTTCAAACCTTGCAGAGCACAAGCTCTTGGAGATCTTCCAGGCAGCCAGATGAAAGTTGCCTTTCAGAACCAGGGACTGTGTGTTGTTAGAGATTCCAAATCATGCTGGGCCAAAATCTGGCCTTGCTTTTACCAGTGTAAAATGGGACTATTTCAGGAGAGATCTGTGTATGTGCACTGATATAAAACTGATCATTGTCTTGCAAAAAAGTGTATAATACTAATGTGCTTTCCTCTTAATGGCCAAGAAAAGCAAAGCAAAGATCAACAAATGAAAATGTTTTCTTCCAGCTAGAAGTTTTATGACATGTAAAACATGTCAGACAGCTTATGATAGTTTTTAGGGTCTTTTGTGCTCCAAAAAGGTTTTACCTGAAGATAATTCAGATACCAGAGTGATGACTGATGTGTAAATCTTCCCAGGTAAGTCAAAAAAGGTAGGTTAAAAATTGCAAATCCACACATGAATCTCCTGTAGAGATATGGCTTGAAGCATCCAGAAGAGTCATTACATATGAGAAACACCTTTCTGTAAAGCTAAAGATCGAGCACCTTTAGATGCATTCACACTGCATTTCTGTCCATCAGCAGCTACCAAATCTGAGTATTTGGAACTTCTGGTGTTTCACCTGAGTGTTGGCACACTGCCTGTTTGTGGGATTTTCTAACTACAATACACAAGGTACAAACCCGTCCCTCCAGCACAGCTCAGAATCCAGGCTGACACCCAGAATCCAGTGCAGAATCCTCAGATTTTACAGTGGGGCTGGATCATGCAAATAACAGTGAGCTTGAAATGAGCCAGTTTACAAAATAAATTTATCTGTATGGTGTTGAAGTACATTGTTATGGCTAAGTTACAACACTAGTACCCATTTTAAGTCAATGTTGTCTAGCAAAATAAAATGAAATTCCTATTATCCAAAATGAGGGAAGTCATTAAGACAGAACTGTATTACCAAGCAGCAGTTTCAAGGTTTCTTCAGCACACTTTAGAAAACTTGCATAATAAAAACAAATTTTGAAGCAAAACTAAATAAGTTCTTTTATAAATGTCACAGTGAAATAAGCATGCAAACCAAAAACGACCTAACAAGTTACAGAAAAACCCAGCCATTATCCACAAGTAGCAGTTGATAAATTGGGGCAAATCCATTATTTGTTTTAGAAACAAAGGAAACAAAAATTTAAATTTAGACAGAACAATAAGTATTATGTGATCAGTGGCTTAAAAATTCATTGTAGATGCACCTTATAAAGAAAGTTGCAATTTATCTACATCAGTTTGTGAGCCAGAAGATGCAACTCCAGGGATTTTGCACTAAGCAAAAAGTTTACATTATAGCACTTTATTCCATTTAACTTTATAACAGTTTTAAGTAAATGCCTAAGAGGAGCACAGACCATAAGAGTAAAGAATACTGTGCAGAAATTAGAAAGAAAAGAGGAAAAATACATAATGTATGATGTAAAAAGAAACAGATAACGAAAATTAAAAGGATTTTACTAGAGGAAAACAATTTCATTTTATTGTAAAGCTCTAAATGAATAAAATAAAGTCTTTGAATGTGAAGATGATTAAAAAGACAAAATCATTAGCTAAAGATATTTACAAGTTTAGACTTTCATTTTGATTGTAATTTTAATTAGCTGGACACTAGGGGGGATGAAAATGAAAGCCTACATCATCTACTTACTCTTTAAATTGCATTCCACCTTAATTTTCTGCTCTTCAGTTCTTAATTTTCTCTATTTTTGTTCTAACTAATCCGGTTATCAGAATAAAGTGATTTTCTCTCAGCCAGGTTTAACATTCAGTATTTGAGTCTGTGAACCAAAAGTTCATCCCACTGCTTCAATTTTTATTCTTTCAATAGCAGTAACTCTCCAGGAAACTTTTCCAGTCTTTTGTCTGTACAGCAGGGTGCTTTATGTACACACGACAGTTATGCAGCTAATAACAAAGGATTCTATTTTAAAAATAATTATGTTCCATTTACACAGTTTCCCATGAAATTTACTCATAAAATGCAGGATGCACCAAAAGATTAAATGCCATTTTCCTGTTCATTAAAATCATTTTTCTAAATGTAACCCAGTTACTTCCCTTTTTGTCTTGAAGGAACCACATATCCAAGCAGCAGTCAGAGTCAGTTTATTCTTAAATAAAAGAACTAATTCCCTTTGGGCTGGCTCTGCAGTGCATAGTTAACTCCCAGATTTGTGCCCATGTCTCAGGCCATGGACAGACAGACAGACACCCCTTTCATGAAAAGCTGCACTGAAGCAGATCACATTGCCTTTTCCAGAAAAGCTCTGGAAGCACAAATCCAGAGCTGAGGTGGCTACTGCAGGTGCATAAGCAAGGCAGTCTATCAATGTGAACATCCTCATTATCAAGCCTTATCTGTTTGAAGGATTCCTCAGTTCCTGCCTTGCCCTGAAGATGCTCTGTTATCAAGTCAGGTGGGATTCTTCTGCAAGTTGACTTATAAGACATCTAGTTGAGGAAAGTGTTTAAAGGGCCCATCAACACTCTGGGGATTTCATCTGCACTGACCATGGAAGGTGTTCTGTAAAAGGGAGCAAAAGCTTTATTTCAGCCCTTAACCTTGCCAGGTTAGCTGGTTTGGGCTAAAAGCATTTACCCTCCAACTGATGTGTTCTCTTAAAGGTCAGCAGGAGAGTTAATATTATCTCACTACATCCTTGTTCCTTTCTGAATAATTTCTTTTAGGAGAAATTCAGCCTTAAAAGATGTCTTATATACCATTATTATATTAGTGGATAAAACCCAGAAAGGATAGTTTGATCTTGACAAGATAATTTTATCTCTTTGTTTCAATCAATTGATTCATGAGCCTTCTTGCCGTGTCTTTTTCTTCTAAAGAACAGTGAGGATTCACTCAGGGCCTTTTTGTAAGAGTTTCCACTGAGAGTATAAACAATTTTCAGCAAAGCCTACAAATAACTCTCTGTATCTGGGAATTCTTCTCATTTTAGTGCCATTTTAGTTCAGATCAGCACTGTGCTTTTGAAGTGAATCTCTGATTGTCCTGATGTTCTGTGCTTTGATTCACATCATGATGTGGTATTGAACCACATGAACCAAATTCCTTTTGGATTAAACTTAAGTGGAAAATGCTGAAATGCATCTAATGCACTCCAGCTGCAAATGTCCAGTCAGTCTTTTAAACCCAGCTACAGCTTTTTTTCCTAAAAAGAAAAAAAAAAATTAAGAAGTGCCATGGATATCACACCTTCATCACTACATATTTTACTTTAAATTCACATTCCTCCTGCTCTGCTAATGCAGATGGAAGTATGGAAGTTTAAGGATAATCTACTTCAAATTCAGCACTTTTCTATTTGCAGTTTTACTTCTTTCTCTTTTATGGAAGTTGATGTTCATCATCTAGTCACTCTCTCCCAACTAATTCTAATAGGTTCAGAACACTGTCAAGATACAGTTGTCTGTTCCCTAGGCAGAACAGCCAATTGCAAATGTTTTATTTAAAACCAAAGGTCCAATTACAGGACCAATTTATGATCTCAGTCGAGCCAATATAAATCTGATCTAGTTCATTGACTTTAACCTGACTGCAGTAACTTTATTCCAGATTTGCTCATGTGTAATGAAATTGAGTTCAGACAATGGCTCTGATTATTACTTTTTAAAGAATTAACTAGTAATATAAGTTGCAATACAGAGTCCTTCCACCTTTGGAACAAGGCCTCATAATTATCACTTGTGGGTCAAAAGCATACATCCAGTCCAACACTGCTTCAAGGACCAAAGTGCTTTAAAGATTTTGCTCAAGAAAGCATGAGATGGTCATGGCAAGACATGAGGATTTCAGCAGCACCACTTGAAAATAAGGACAAAATAGTGACTTTTTCCCCCTGCCATTTCATTCCCTTATAGAAACACAGTACTTTTCTGATGCATCATTAAATATCTGGTAGAAATCTGTATACAGTTTGGGTTGGGTTTCTTTAAACATAGAGGAAAAAAATACTCTCATTTTTTGGCAGCTCTGCAGCATGTGGTTAAAAAAACCCAAGTAGGCACACATGGCTTCCATAATGCACAGTACTGCATAGTCATTTTCCAAATCAGAACTCAAAGTATGTCTTCAAGTTTTAGGTGTAAACTTCCTCTCAGATATTTAGCACCTGTACCTTCTATTCTTTGTTTTTTTCCAAGTTATTTAAGATTGTGGAAATTCCTTAACAATCACAGACAAAGATTTTTGTTCAGTTCAGGGTTTTGATTTTAGGGCTTTCTTTTTGTTTTTTTTTAAACTTTATGTAGTGGAGTAGTTTAAATTTCCCTATTTCCTAGGGGGAAAAAAAAGCAAAAAAAGCCTTTAAAGACAAGACAAACTCTGTCAAAGGAAGAATACAGCAGCAATACTCTTCAGGGCTTCCCTGATCAGTTGAGTACCCTTGTTTCTGTGACAGCTACTTGTGAATTGAGAATAAAGGAATAAATATTCTCCTTTTTAGACTTACTGGCTTAGACTGAGAGGGAACAGAGACAGAAGCTGCTGACTGCAAGAGTTGTGGATAAAGCACATAGGGACTGAACACAGAGTTAAACCAGAATTTTCAGTTGTTTACACTCAAATGACGCTACATACAATAGGCTAGATATACAATATTAAATATATACTAGAAATACACATGTTAGAGCTAAAAGTGAAATACTTGACACTGATAAAATTGTCATACGTGAGAATCAGAATCTACACCATAACCTGGCATAGCTCTATCAACTTACGAGCTTATGCTGGCCCTGGGCTTAAGTCTGCTTTTGAGTGCTTGAAATTAGTTTCAGGTGCAGTAATCACAGAAAGAAAACATGTGCAGGGACATAACTTTTTTAAGAAACAACAAAACTGAAACAGGTTTAGAGAATTATCCATCAAATTACATTTTTAAGAGTGGCTATTAAAATGTTGATGAAAGAATATAAGATGATGAGTCAGGGATACTAAAAGACCAAACACATGGTTCTACAAGATATTACACTGAGTAGTAAGAATTTCACTTTATAACCCAATGTGATTAAACAGCATACTGCTGAAAATGCAGATGTTATACTACTAAAGTAAAAAAAAAAAAAAAAAGGGGTTTTAAAGATTTTTCTAATTAAATCATGAAAGATCACAAAGAAAATAGGGAGGAACTTTGCTAAGAGTGCAGTCATATAGAAGGTCTAGGATTTAGGGCTGGTCTTTGAAGTTTTCTTTTTCCAAACTACATGGCCTTGAAGCTTATGAAAGCTTGAAAGATTTTTCTGATGAAATTGTGCAATGTTAGAGTTATGTTGTACTACTCAATAATATGTGTGAGCTGTTTGTAAGGAAGGATTATTCTTAAGGAAAATCTGTTTTCATATTAACCTTGAATTCATATTTCTAAGGCAGCTAAAGCAAAGGCAACACTCCCAGCAGTGAAAATTCCTGCCAGGAATGTAACATTCAAATCTCAGTTAACATGTTTAAAAATGGCAGTGATAGTGACAGAGAGAAAAAGAACAATAATTCACCAATTTTTCAAAACAGAGGTGTTAATATAGAATAAATTTTCAGCAAAGACAGCAAGATTTATCAAAACATCATTTATATATGGGATATTTTTATTTTAAAGTAATCCTGATTTCTCAGGCATTATACAAGAGACTTTCTGAACTAAAAGAACTTTGAGCATTCTGTAACAGTTTTTAGGGTTAAAAGCACATGTCAGTAAATATTCAAGTAGTCCATAACACGGCTGAGATTGCAAACCATGCTTAATCTTTAAATATTCCAGTACCTGCAGAATTGTGTCTTCTGTATTCTGAAGATATTCCTTCTGCCGTTCAACCTGCTGCCATTATGTATTGTTTGAAGGAAGTGCTGAACCATAAGAAATCATGGATGAATATGTTCAAGTATTCCATGCACACACTTAGATCCATTTGTACAGGGTCAAGTCTGTCTAGCTTTCTGTCACTATTTTCTTCTGTATACCCAAATTCCTCCAGGCTGAACAAAAAGTGCATTTCTGTTGAGTCTAATCTTCTTTCCCCTACAGAAATTCCACATTCTGATTTGGGAGCTGAACTTCCTCACTGCCCAGCAGGTGAGTAGTAATTACTTGATTCCATGCTGTCCATACCCTTAAAAGTCTGCAACAAGATACTCCTAAAGATCCAATGTGAATGAAATTGTGAAAAACGTTAATTCTTGCAAACCTCTTCTGAAAAGAGCTGAAGGAATAAATCCCTTATAGAGTTAGACTTGCCAGGCTCCTTGGCTGATAGCCCAAACTGAAAGCTCTCTTGTGTTTGGGAGTCTGAATGTGATCCATTCACCTCCTGTTCTAGGGAACCACTGTAGGTCGTTTGCTTTATTACTGTCTTTCTTATCTCTAAAGCTCTTGTAAGTTTGTTTGTTGTTTCAGCACAGTGACCATACTATTAACCCAGGCAGAAGTGTCTGAATTAATTGCAAATGATTGAGCCATCTGGAGAAGTTCAGTTTGTATTTAACTCCTAGAGTTAATTGGGTTTTAGGTAGCAGAGCTGCTTCAGAATGTTCATTGGGACCTATAGCAATGTGACATAGATTTACTGCACCCCTATGCATTAAGGCCTCCATCTGACTCATTAACTGTGGTTTGTACATCCATTTTGGTAGATAAATTTGTTTAATCATATGCATTTGTAGTGGGTTGTTATATCTAAGTGTGCTTCCTTTTCCACTGCTTGTAGCTTTAGCCAGTGGCATCTCCTCCAAGAAAGAACACTTTGGCTTCATCCCCATAACATTTTAATTGTTCACTAATGAATCATGTTTAGTATCTGAGCATTGGGTGGCTGTTATTTCTCTGCATATATTTACCACTGTGGCATTGCACACAATTTGTAAAACTATTGCTTCTTCTAATATCATAAACTATTTCTGAATCCCTTACTTATGATCCTTTAGAGATTGCAAGTGTTATGCTGCGGGGTGCCCCTTCCCAAGCACGTGGAGATTTAGGCAGTGCTGGGAGAAGAACATGACTTAGAGAGGATTCACCCCCTCCACCCTATGGGAGTGGCCCCACAAGCCACAAAAGGCACTCCACCCCCCTGAACAAATAAGGAACAATCCTAGAAAGTTCTTTCTTCTTTGTATTATTAGTGGTTATATTCTACTGCAGTGGTTGGCGTAACCCCACTTTGTGTGTCCCCATTGGTTTGTGCCCCTTAAGTTCCTCCTTCAATGTAAACCCCAACCCTGAACTCCACCCATACCCCTCCCTATAAAGTCCTCAGCCCTTCCTTTGTTCTTCATCTTCGTCATCTCCCCTGGGTGCTAACAAAGAGGCTTTTGGTGAAGACCCGTCTCGGCTCCCTTTCTTCCCCCATCAGCTTCCCCATAGCTTTTCATTCTAGATTTTTTTTTAAAATGTATAGTCTTGAATTTTGTCTTAATTGAGGGAAACTGATTTTTTTACTGTCACGCATTTCAGTTATTTTCCAAAGTTTGCTATTTAAAATTTTTTTGTTGTTATCAGTGTAAATATTCACTGCTTTTGTAATATCCAAATTACTTAACACAATAATCTTGTAAAACTTATAGCAAGATATTTGCCCTCCAAACAATTACATGGAAAGGAAAATGTAGCAGATTTAAAAAAAAATATTTTACAAGATTATTTGTTTTATACTTATCTAGACTGTATTTATTTAAAGTTTTGTTGTAACAGTGTTTTTATAGTTATTTTAAGAGAAAAATATTGGCAATTATTCTTATATACTTTCTCTAGATTTTTTTATAAAGAAATAATGACATTTTTGTAGAAAAATAGACAAACCAGAAAAGGATATTGTCTTACTCACAATACTTATAAGGCCCAATTAAAAAACAAACCCTGAATGAAATTGTTTTAGGCCTGCCTTCTGAATGCTTCATGAGTAGAATATTCACATCTTAAAGATTCTGCATTATCACATGTATGTTTAAAATAGCCCTTAGTTGTCTTTCCACACTACTACTTTAAAAAGGAAATATTACTGCTCCAATAAATTTGGGGGAAAGATAAATGTTTATTTGACTTTTTTTTCCTAACTGCTCAGCTATTTCCAGCGATTTCTGGCTGCAGTGATATATGTGATAGATTTGAAATCCTCTGGGTTTATGACGTGCAACAGTGTACATGATTTCTCTTTCTTTTCTCTTACTGTTTTATAGTTCTTCTCCCAGGAAAATTTGGGAGTGCTTCAACTGCTCTCAGGGTTGCAAGATTCCTTCCAGTGTGAGGAACAAAGGTAAGTTCATATTCTCTACTTTTGTCAAGATCCCATTTACTTATGACACTTTATGATTAGGACAAGTGGGTTTTCAATTAGAAAAAGTTCTCCCCAAAACCAATTTCCTGCTCCCATTCAAAAGCAGAGATCAAGATCATGACAGCCTATGCTCCTCTCACATCTCAGCATGTTCCGACTCACATGGATCCTCAGCAAAATTCTGGAGCTGATACACCTAAAGAAGGCATTTCTTCCCTTTTTGAGACAACCCAAAACAGAAACCCCCACCATTTAAACAGAAGTTAATTGGAAAAATTACATGTGCTCAACATACATTATCCTAAAACACCTGATATTTTAAATCTATGGCAGATTTAAAGAACACTTTTACTGTCCTCCCTACATTCCCTCACTTGGATCATTTGTCTTTCAAAGGACTAGTAAACCTTAATTTGCTTTAGCAGCTTTGAATGGATTTTTATTGTTTCTTACCACAGTCTTTCAACTCTAGTAATTTGAAAACTAAATATGAACTGCAAAACTCAATCAATTCTGTAGTATTCTTTTAATATCAATTTCTATATAATTAGCCCCCAAACTGTGTTCAATTACTGACAATTATTCTCGTGCACTTTGAGGGACAACACTAATTTCACAGTTAGCAGCATTTAAAAGGAAGGTGATTCAAACACTATATAAAAAAGTCCCTCTCTCAAGAGCTGCAGAGCATTGTTGCAGACTTTTTGAGATAAAAAGGATTCCACTGGTACAATATCAGAACTCAGATTTTACAACTCCACACGTGTGTGATTCTGTCTGGCAGCTAGTTTGTGTCAGTATTCTTTAAATGCTAACTAGGCTTACTAAAACTTTGGCTGTGTCCTTTTAAAACCAATAAAATTATGGAAAAGTCCATAGAAATTGATGCACTAGATTAAGACTAATGATTCAAGTGATGTAATTGGGATTTCTTACAACCAGGTTTTTTTTCTCTTGGGTTGTCTTACAGCTATTTGAAGCACCTCTCCTATAACTGTTACAAGGTGCCTTCCCTCACATTAAAAAAATCATGTTTTATGACCTTCAGCCCATTTTGTGTCCCTGTCCTATAAGAATACAGGTGGAAGGGACTGGTGATGTCATGATGGTTCTATGGTAATGACGTACAGCTCCTGTTCCAGTGAGGTCACTGGAACTATCAATCACTTTGTAGGCACAAATTATTTTTGTTATATCCATTTTGATGTTGAGCTCTGATGGATTTTGTGACAACTGGAAATTCTATTTATTTATGTGCATATTTAAAAGGTTATCAGTAGAGCCCAGAGCATCGACTGGGTACTCTTATTATCGAGTAGTAAATATCCAAATAAAGAAATAAATCAAAAGACACCTTCCTCAAATGAGAGCTACAAAATGGATCTAACAAATATTGATAGGCAGCAGTCTTCAGAAGATCTTCTAAATTATCTCGTAAGTGCTATGAAGTTTAAGCAGAGGAGACAAGGAAACAGAAGAGTTATTGTCAGAACAGCACACAGACACTTAACAACGAAAATAACAACCTTTTGTTGGTAAATGATAGCCAATCTTGCCTCTAGTGTATATCTCAATGATCCGAAGGAAAGTTATATGATAAATAAAATTGTGTGCATCGTAATTTCTGAACACACTGAATAGCTGAAGAATAAAGACAAGTAACTAAATTCATGCAAAGGACAGATAAAAGGTTTTTATGGTTTAAAAGTAAATTTTGGGTAGAATCCTGCAAACACCAAGTGTGTTGTTTGTTGTTAAGATTTCATTCTTTATAGAAGGCTCTAATTTCAAGTGAAATGCTGATTAAAACCTTTAGATTCATGATTTTGAGGTGAATCCAAACCAGCCCACAGTACTAAAGTACTTGCAGGTTTTTGCAGTATTTTTTGTTGGGTTGGTTCAATTTTTTTCCAGAAAGCTGAGCAATAACTTCCTTCACCTTTATGGCATAGCAATGCCATCATAAGTCACCAGGAAAAGGTCAAAATTTTATACAACCCTAAGAGTCAACTACAGATCATGCCAGTGACTACTTGGGTAAATGTGAGGGACAAGATGAGAATGTAACAATAAAAGAAAACTGCAAATCATGCTCAGACAGCAGAACTGGAAAAAAACAAGACCTAACTTGGGGGAAAAAGGTGACCAAAATACAATGGAGTCCCTGAAGGACACAAGTAAATGATGACTCATATGCTGAGTAGGACCTGTCTTTGAGGACAAAGGGGATCTGTGCATGTGTGAACCCAGCTGGGAAAGGTGTGTTAAAATATAGAATAATCCAAAGCCCAGTGAAGGCTGTAAATTTTTTTTCTGCTGACTTGGGAGGCTTTGGGTAATGATCCCACAGGTGAAGGGGGCAGCCTCAGAAGCTTTTGTGGACTAAGGAGAGGTAAGTTTTCTCCAGGATTCTACCGCTTGTACAGGTGTAGGACAAGGAAAGGTAAGATTTCTCCAGGATTCCTCCATTTCTACAGGTACAGCACAAGGAAAGGTAAGATTTCTATAGGATTCTTGCATTTATACAGGTACAGGTTTGAAAATCTCAATGCTGATAATGACACTGAACAGTCCACAACTTCACAGCAGTAGTTATCCTCTCTAAAGTGAATAATGGCTGTGAAAATTAGAGGAAAAAACTATTCATAAAAACATTGCAATGTTTCTGGTAAGAGCTTGTACAGTATGTCAAGTAAGGAATAAGCATTTTAAAATTGGGTTGCACAAATCTAGCTAATTGCAATGATGTCTTTAGCATTGCAGATCTAAATAATTATGTGAATAATGTAATTTAAAACATTTTAAAAATATTTAATGCATTTACACAAGAGATCACTAAGGATATTTTGTACCGGGTCACGTAGCCTTGACAGACATTTTAAAATTGAAAAACTGAAACAGCAAAAGATAGAATTCAGGTTTCCAAAACTGAGCAAAAGACAAAAGGTTTGGTTAAAACAATGAGGTGCAGAATCTTATAGGGAAGACTGAATCATATTATAAGTTCCCCTGCTTTTGTTTACCTATTGCAGTGATCCTGGTATGTACCAAACAATATGTACAGCAATATCCAGGCACAATATAGTGAGTTAATAATGGAGCTTCAGTCTTAACTGTGAATTCCCTTGCATTACTTGGTATATTGCTGATACGGATAGGGTTTTGTGGCTTAATTCGTGGCAGCACATAGGGTGTCAGCTGGAAATCCATTTTGTCGTTGTAGAACAATATACAGAATATAATAAACCCATTCCCACCTTCCCATTCTTTCCTTACAGTAGGAAGCCAACATTTAGAAACCCATAGCAAACAAACACCTGCTAAGCATAAATCACGAGCACAAACACAGCTCTGGACAAGTTCAGAGAGATACGATGGGAGAAAAATCCATGCAAAATCTTAATAGTCATTAGGAAAATCTAACATTTGTTTCACAAACTGACAGGTGGCTACTGAATCGACTTCAGAACAGCCATAAAGAGAGAGCTGGTTATTATGCCAGTAAAACTTAAACAGCAGAGCTTTTTAATAAGCCGCACTCTGTTAGGAGTACACTGAGGGAGTCCAAGCAGGAAAAAGCAATAATCACATCTAGCAATAACAAGAGGATCAACTAATATCCATCATAATTTCTCCCTGTTTTGCTTCTCCCTATTAGTATGACATATAGTAGAAGTAGAGGCAGCCTAACAAGATACTGAGCAAAACAGGTGCAGAAACTAAAGCATCTTCCATTTAGAGAGTCAGCATTTTTCTTTGAAAAAACCTCTGTGCACTGTGCAGGTTGGAGCCTGGGTTGCCCATTGCTTATACCCATTGTGTGATGTGTGCACTATTTTATCTCTTCCTGCAGAGTTTGGTTGTGACATACATAACACATGTGCCCATAAAGTTACCCAGAAAGGCACTGAAAAGGTTCAATATATGTCATGGCAAGCATATTTCTTTGTTAATTCCATAAAGACAGTCTGGAGAAGCCAAGTCTCCTACAATTTTTGTGTCCGCAGTGGGGAGAAACCAGCACATTGCATGCTATCATTATCACAGAATTATGGTGCACTATGTAATACTTTCACTCTTGCCAGAGAATGATAGTGGAAATGGCATTGCCCCATTACTAATGCCTAATGTATGACCAATCAGAAGCTGAAAATCATATGACCAGTGGCAGCTTATGCCATCCCATCAGTTCGTAAATTGGATGCAGTTTGTCAGATGGACACAATATCCCTCCACTGTAGGTGGTCTCTGTTTCATTAGGTTTCAGATTGATGGTAGTGAACAATAATCCAAAAGTGTGCAATAGGTACATCAACCTCATTTTTCATTAACAGTGCTTCCCAGACGTATTGGGAGCAGGTACAAAACATAGATTTTGTTTGGCTTACTTTGATCCGTGCAGAGACTATTGGGTATCTGACTTCGCTGTCGGAGGCTTATGGTTTCGGTTAGCAGAACCTGGTACAGCAACTGGATGAGGTGTTTTTGATATAATCTATTCATTTAGGTGTGATGCAGAAATAGTGGGTGGCAAAGCTGCTAATTTTTTTTTTTTTAAATGAAGTAATGAGCAACCAACAATTTATTTACATACAAGGCACTGCAGTTACTAGGGGACCTTTCTAAATTATGGGGTAGATACAAGAATGGTAGTGATTTTTTTTCTTTATTTCCCAAAAGATTAACAGAAATGTTGGTGCATTTTTGCGGCTTCTGAAAGAAATTAAAAGACTGAAAGTCTTTGCCAGGGTCACTGAAATGACAAACAGACCAACTACTGCTGTGTCTTACACAGTTCTGACTTATAGGGATATGTTTTACTTCACAGTGAAATAAAGTAGAATGCAATGTTGTTCAAATAGTGAGCAATTGAAAAGCCATTTTTAAAGCAGAGACATTGAATCCCTGCAAATGATATAATATTTATAAAGCTGGCAGAAAACTGATATTAGACTTTGCAGCAGATGAGTAAGAACTGCTATCACCAGGACTGATTGGGTACCACATGCTTTCACTATCTTCAATACAGTTTTCTTCCTAATTTGTGTATTAACAAAGTGCATGTACATTATTAGCAAGTTAAATGTACCTATTTTAAAAATAAAATCAAAGCTCTAAGTAATATATTATGCAGGAAAAATAATGTTTTAATGTTCAGATGAATGGATTTTATTATGCAGAAACACATATGCTGTTAATCATGTAACACCAAGTTATACATGTAGTCAAGATAGGCAATATGGTTTACTCTTCGGATGCATTTCTTATCTCAGTGTATGAGAAGTTCCACCCACAATATTTCATTGTCTCTTTCTACGAAACGTACCTCTAGGCCCTGAAGATTTAAAGAATCCTCCTCATTTGCACAGCATGAACACGAGCTCTGTTCTGTGTGGGGTTGAGAGGGGGAATTCTGTGTGTGCATGCATTTGGCATGAATTTCTATGGAATATATGGACGCAGGCTCTCACATCATGCCACTTTTCCAACAGCATCTCTTATCATTGTTTAAGAATATCTTTTCACTTTCATTCTTTTCTCTAGTTATTTAACATAACTGGGCAACTTTTCTTCTGAAGTTCTAAAACATGTGTCCATTGCCCTGGTTTTCCAGCCTTGAGCAAATCTCTTTAATAGATCACTTTCAAGATGATGATACATTGATATTCGGCTTTAATTAGTGTCATGAAAGAGAAAAAGCCCTTCGAATGTCAATGGCTTGCAAAAGTTGTTGGAGCATCTTCTTAAAGCAAATCTGAAGGCCTGGCCCTCAATATTTCTTTTCTCTCTTTCACATGATCCTATTACAGGAGTTTTTTTGTAAACTGGTGTTATAAACGATTATTTTTAGTTAAGAGGAGCACCAGGAAAGATTAAAAAATGGATATAAAGACATTCTGGTTCTTGATCTTCTTTCTTCTCATCTCAACCTTTAGAAAGTCTTGCTGGAAGAACACAAGGAACAGCGGGAAGGTTTCTAACAGATCTTTGAGACCTCCTTGCAGTCAGATCCCAGGGGAGCTAGAACAGTATACCTCTGTGGTTCAAAAACTCTTTGGGCCAGAAAAAGGGGCCTTTATCTGCTGACATTTCAAACATATTCAATCAAATATTGATCTAGAAAATCAGCCACTTTTTCTCTAGCAAAGAAATTAAATTAGTGCTACCTACTGAAGATCTACAAATGGTTCTCCTGAAGATAATGATAGTACCCTAGGCTGTTCCTAGGATCAAAAGTTTTTATGGACACCAAACTGATTTAATATTTTCTGTAATGCATGGAGAAAAAAGGGTGAAAGATCTGCGTGCCAATAGTAATGTGCTGGAGATTATCTCATGTGGCGAGTCCTTGCATCAAGGAGCCAGGTAGGTTTTTCAAATCCATCTCATCTTTGGAATAAAAGAAACAGAATGTAGCCCATTTCACCTTAGACAAAGATTTTCATCACCAGAAATACCTGACACCTCTTAAAGTTGGTGCTGGTAGCACATGCTCCTCTAAGTCATAAACATTTCCTGTCACTGTTGTGTTCTATTTCAAGATGTCCCTTCTGTTGCTTTGGAAGAAGTAAGAAGTCTCTTCTTCATACCCTAAACACTAACAGACCAAAAAACATGTCTAATGTGCAACAATGGGAGAAAGATTCCTTAAAATATATTCCAAGTCCTTTGTTGAAACAATGTCATCATTTGTGTTATGAAAAAAAGGTAGGCTGTACAAAAGAGCACAAGGGTTTAATGATTTAATTAGTACTTCATTCTATGAATTTACTGGAAAAAATAATGAGGCATTAGTTCCTATTAAAGCGTTTCTCACATTCTCACCCACAAAATCATGTCTTGGGGATTTAACTACCCTGAGACAAAGAACTGAATTGTTACAGGTGAAATCAGTTAAGGGTGGATTTATCACTTCTCTCACTTCTTCATGAAGTGCATCCAGTTGATGATGTTTTGAAATTCTGACAGCTTACATTTATCACTGGACATATATGACTGGACTAAATCTATGCACAAAGAAGAGGCACTCGGTATACATTTTATAAATGTATCAAAGCATCTCAGAGGTTTCAAAAGACTGTCTTCAAATGGAGTTAGTTCAGTGGTTTGGAAATCCAAAGCTTCACCAAAGATTCAACCAGTCCCATCTGTTGTTTGGTTTGTCTGGTTTTGGATTCTGTTTCGCTTGTTAATTAATTCCGGTGTTTAGACTGTCTATTAAATAATTTCAAATAATGATAATTAAATATTCCATCTGCATTCATACAGAATTGTTCAGGTTGGAAGGGACCTCTTGAACTATCTAGTCCAAACCCCTGTCTCGAGCAGAATCAGCAGGATCTACTTGCCCAGGACTGTTCCCATCAAGTCCATCTCCACAAAGGGCCTCCAAAGCCTCTCTGGGCAGCCGGTTCTAGTGTTTCACCACCCTCACAGGAAAAGAGTTTTCTTGTGTTCACACTCTATTTTACACTTTCTAATTTGTCTCTGTTGTGTTTTGTGCTCTCAGTGGCACTACCAAGAGAAGTCTGGCTCCTTAATTCTTCACTCCTTCTCCTCAGATATTGATGCACATGAGATTCCCCCATCAGCCTTCTCTTTTCCTGGCTGCAGCCCCAGCTCTCTCAGCCTCTCCTTATAGGAACAGATGATTTTAAGACATCAGATCACCAAAAAGAAAATCAGTGTGCATACCTTGAAACCATTGGACAATGCAATATACATTTTCAAGGAATTTAGAACCAAAAAAAATGGTGTGTGCCACCCTTTCATAAGAATTTTTCTGTCATTATTTTGTATGCAGCAGATAATCCAGCAAAGAGGTGGAGATTCCTTGTAAAAGGACTGCTTTGTATAAAAATATTTCCATTCTTCATACTGAGCTGAAAGAGCACTACTTCTAAATGAACCTGATCACATAAATAAAAATTGTCTTTCTGGCTTTCCATGTTTATCAGGGCATCCTTGTACCAATTTATCTATTAGAACTCATTGAATATGTCATAAAAATACAGATAAAGGTAAACTGCCTATTCATTTAAGTCTAACCTTTCAAACCTTCAGGAAATTTGAGGATATTAAGCAGTCAGAAAGCTGGAAACAAAACCAGAAATTTCATGTCCCACAAACTTCCTGTATCAGTCAAAAAAGATTTCACTTAATTTTTGTCATGGATCAATCCAAGTAGGAGCTATAAAAAGAGGAAGGAATGAATTCTCAGTTTTCACCATAGTAGAATTTGACATCAAGTCCGTGATATTCTGCAGCAAGAGTGGCATAGTTTAATATATTTTTTTAATGAACTGGAAAAAGGGATGAGCATTGAGGTGATAAAATTTGCAGGTGACACAAAATTATTCAGGTTAATCAAATCTGGAGAGGGTAATAAGAAACTTCAGAAGAAAATAAACAAGTTAGGTGAATGATCAATCTGATGGCAGATTAAGTTGCATGTTGATATATACAAATTAATGTAATTTACAAGGTTGGGGTTTTTAAAATCCATTTTTACACCTTAGAGAGTTCTAAATTAATTGTATCAAAGGAAAAGGACATAGAGAGCATTGTCAAGAGTGTAATAAACTCCTCCACTTAGCATGCAGCTATAGTAAAAAATTTTGGTACAGGAAGGAAGGATAATATGAAAGAATCTTTAATGTCATTGAATTGGTTGTCCTCTGCATTTCAAACACCATGTGCAATCCTGGTCACCAGCTGCAAACAGAATGTTTGCAGAAATAGAAGCAGCTCAGTTGTCTCTAGCAAGAATGCAGAGGATAAGGGGGAAAGACTGGAACAATTGGCATCACCAGCTTCACAGAAAGGCTTCATGGTAGACATGATAAAAAGCCATGAAATAATACCTTGATAAGGATAGTTAGGATCTTGTCATATGATAAGAATACTCAGGGAAGTTTAAAGCAGAAGACATACTCCTCAAACAATGTGGAGCTTGTTGCTGTGGGATGTTAGTTTGGCAGAAGTAAAAAAAGGATTGGGCATTTATATGAACTCAGAGGTCTTAAATTCTGGAGATAAATTTTTCAGATTGCTTTTTTTGCTTTGAAAAGACAGTTCTGCTGAAATTGCTTTTACCTAGTACATTGAGGCTCTTTAATCACAATTTTCCTCAAAGTATTTCCTCAAGATGATAATTCCTGATTAAGGAATTCATGATTAAGAACATCTGTAGTAAGATAGAGAAGACTAAACTGAGAATGAGTGATAGAGAGGAGAAGAACTGTTAGGTAAAAATAGAGCCTAAATGCAGGTAATGGACTTTTAGTATGGGTCAGCTGTGCTTTAATTGTGAGCTAAATATATCTGAATGCACAGCCTGCAAGCAGTGACACGGATGGCTAAAGAGCTGTCCTTGAGGTAATTCAGCAGCACACCAGCCCTTCTGAAGAATGTTCAGAGCATTTCTTTAAGGAGAGTTTTCACTGCTCTGTTTAAGGTTGATTGCTATTGAAATGGAATCCACAGAAGCAATTAAGAGTCAGCAGTGCTGCACTGTAACCAGGGAAGAATCCTGATGTAGAAGAAGCCACTATACAGAGTGGTGAACATGAGGTTTAATAAATAGAAATTCCAAGGGATTTTCACAGGTTTAGTGGAGTGGTGACATATGTTATCATCTTGCTCACCATAGACTGGGATATGATTTTACACTGTCATGTCACATCGGCCCATGATAACCAGAAGTCATTTATTTCCTAACAAAATAGTAACTGGATATGACAACCTGTGCTGCCTCATGGTGAGGTTATGGTAGTATTTACTGATAATGTGAAGTATAACTTGTGTCATCCATTATATTTTTCAGTAGAAATTCAAAGCATTTCTAATGTAAAAAGAACATCCCAGCTTTTTTTTGTGTCTTTTCTTTTTGCTTGGTACTATAATAAGAACTTCCATCACTTGCATATAGCTTACACTAAAAATTATATAGCAGTTCTCAAATTAAAAATTAATATATCTTCAAAGTACAATAAGTAATTAGACCACTCTGTTATTATAAAATTCTTCACTGTTTGGCTCTACTTTTTGCAGAAGTAGTGTGTTTTTCTGTCTGTCTGTGTTTCTGCCTATCTATTTGGTCTCTTCTGCTTTTATTTTTCTAGATAGAATATACTGGTTATATTTTAATGCTGCAGAATCTAAAATGAGCCCTCTATTAAAGTAAGAATGCATAGTTACCATTCTACTTTTATTTTCCTCAGAAAACATAAATAATTAAACTTGACTTCGAATAAAAAGATGACATTAGCCTTCCTACTGTACCACAAACATTTTTCCTTTATGGTTTGTCTAGCAGGATGGTAATCCTGTACTCTTGCTAGAAATTATCACATAAGAGTTCTCTTCATTTTAGTCCTTTTGCAAGGTGGATGCAGTGGATGTCTACACCACAATTTAAAAGGCTTTTCATCAGGCTTCATTCTTGATTTCTACAGTAAATTCCACAAGCTACAGTAGTTTAATGCAGAAGCGTAGATGTCCATAAAAAGCTGAAGGGAATGGTGTAAGTTATAATGCTGTTATAAAACTGTCCGTGATATTAACACACACTGTATATTAAATACACAAAACTGTTACAATAACTTGAAGGTTGAGACAAACTCATGAAAACAAATAAATTCTTTAGGACAGTAGGCAAAAGGTTGTTCTTTGAAAAAAGATTTAAATACAGTTGTAAAGCAGTCCAAATTAAACCCCCCAAATAAAAAGCTTTTTCCACTACTCATGAAATCTATGCACAAAAATCCATCCACAATAGAGATTTTCCAGGGAGGTCGCTCCCCTCCATGCAAATTTAGGCACCTGATGTGTACTGGGGGGAAGGCAATCTCCCTATATATGAGCAGAGTGAAAGGACCCTTCAATGAGCAGTTCAGAGCAGAAGCCTGATTCAGGTGCCCTCTGACACTCTCCAAAGGAGCCTGTCTTTCCACATGGATTTAACAGCAAGCTTTGGGAGACTGACCTCCTCACTGGGACCAAGTTCTCAGCTATTGTCAAATATCAGGAGGATGAATATTTCCCTGATGCCTGCCACATTTATACCATTGGCCTTCCCAGTCTGGAAAATCATGTGAAAACAAAACTTTGAAAACTGCATGTAAAAATGGAGTAAGACATAAATTCATGCTCTGCTCATAGTTACATGATTGTAAATCTAGAATAACTCCTTAGTTTAAAAGAGAATTATCCTATGTCACATGAGGGGAGAGCAGGATCTTCTGTGACCATAAGTACGAACTTCTCTGAATGGAGCAGCTCAAGGCAAACAGACTGGTTATCCCATAAACTAGATGGGGCTTGCAACCCTTGCAAATGTTTTAGTTTCTTTAAGCAGAAACAACCTTGTAATTGAGTGCTTGTTAGGTACCATGAAGAACCAAAGAAGGGAAGAAATTCAGTTGGTTCTGTCTTTGTTGGTAGATTTTTATAGATTAGACCACTGTAAGCAATGTAAGTACTTCTCTCCTCTGCTCTGCAGTTCTGGTCAGTGCCATCAGGGAAAATGAGCTGATTTGCTGTGCTGAGATGGTTGGTAATGTTAGAACAGATACCAATGCAGCACTAAAGGAAGTGCAAAACCTCACTGTTTTAACATTGATTTCTCAGGCACACACTACAGATCTTTAATGTGCAGTGCTGAGACACACTTAGTTCAGGGTGGGACAGAGCACTCAAACTTAATTTACTGACTTATGAATTTTTTTCTCCTCAATTTATAGCATTACCATCTGAGTGTAAGACTATTTTACATGGTAGGGTCTCTCATTTTTGGCCTAGCATACTGCCTGGCTTTTAAAATGCTTCCTAAAACCACTCCACATTCATCTTTTCATGAGGTTTTTTTGTCTCTTGAAACATGAATAGAGGGAAAGTATGGATGTATTAGGCACAATTGCATTGAATTAAAGGTGGCTGCCATTTTAGGTAGTCCCAAGGTCACGAATAGCAAAATATGAAAATTTCATCTCTTTACTCTTGGTCAAAACCTTAATATGTTCCATGACCCTACATTAGATTCAACATATAAAATGAGAGCAGCTTAATAAATCCTTCTGTAACAAGTATTACCCATTATGAGAAGGAAAACTTAGATCAAGTTTTTCCTTTGAAGTTTTAATGGACACTCCAATTTGATGACAGCAACTCACCTATGCTTGTGATAAGTTTGCAAAGCCTGGAGCAGCTCCAGTCATCTTGGGCTGTAGCTCTGGATGACAATGAACTCAGGCAGCTGCAAGATTCAAAGGGCTTATTCAAATAGTCCAGCTCTGGCCTTACCAGGCATGGCAGGCAAACTTTTAAACACTTTTCTCCCTGTGAAAGAGTATTTCCAGTTTGAGCTGTTCATAAAGAATTTTGTCCTGTAGTAAAACTGCAAAACCCTCCAGTCTGAAAAGGATTAATCAGTTTATGCTCCTTTGTTCCACCTTTGTGCAATCCAGAAGAAGGGGAAGGGGGAAGAAGAAAAAAAGAGAACACAGCAGGGAAAAGGGAAAGGAAATCTGGATCTTGAAGCTGTGTGTTTCTCACTGCTCTGTGTAACTACATCAGGTCCTACCTGGGAAGTCCACCATACTGGATGTTTTCTTCTGTGGAGAAAATTCTATATGAAATGAGGGGATCTTGTTTAAAACAAAACTTAAATGTGAGTTTGCTGTTATGACCCAAATCTTGCAAAGATTTATGCAAATATTTACCTCCCTGCGTTGCAACTCTCTTGATTTTGATGGAACTGCCAACCATGTGTACAGACAATAATTTAAGTCTGACTGATAATGAGCATGTAAAGGCTCAGAACTGAATTTGTTCTCTCTGCATAGGAAGGATGAAGACAAAATAATTCTGTTTGTCTGGCTCCATGTGTTGTAACCACAGTGTTACATACCCTGTAGACATGAGTCTCAAGTGATTAAAAGTGCTTTAAAAGGCAGGGAAAGTCATTCAACATCTGTAAGATTAAAAGAGGAGAAGGCAGCACTGTACATTTTCAAAAATCAATTACATAATAAGGATGTAGTTTACCACGAGGAAACATAAGGCAATCATTTTAGCAAGGCTGTTCTTCCTGTTAAAACATGGGAATCTGCTCCTGTCCAGGCATAGATCTCCTTCTCTTATACTGTGAGTCAAAGACAACTTTGATTTCCTCAATGAGCCTTCTTCCTGGGTGAATGTGACACCACATTATCTTGGCTTATATTTTTCATTCCCAGTTTAACAGTTATAAACACCTTTCAACATCAAATAAGAGCAGCAGGGTAATCCAGATAAAAGAAAATTCTTCAACCCTAACAGCCTGACTCAGATTTATATGCCTGTTTCAAATTTCTGTTCCTCATTCCAAGACTTGCAACATTTCACAAGTACCATATAATGTGCTACTTGATTGGCCTTTCCAAGGATACAATGTACTGCAACACATTGTTCAGGAGTTTTATAGGTAGGCATCCCTACCACTTCTGGTATTCATTGAAAAAATATATCATGGGCTTCTCTTTCTGTGCTCTACAATCTTGACGTTTCTTAATATAAGGTTGTCTTCCAAGATGTCAAACTGGTTTTGAATTATTTTATGGTGTTCTCAGTTAAAACACTGTCATGTAAATCAATCACATCCTCAGTTCTCTGTCAGGGAACTGCAGTCTTGAAGTACAGCCTTCAAATGGAATCAGTACTGCTACAAGATTTCACTGTAGGAGAGCAACCATCAGTCTGGGATTTACTTGTTACTGTCCCAGGTAAAACCTTTGCCAATAAATTACTGCCAAGGGTATGAACATTCCAAGTGAGGTTTCACGTGTTTAACCTTGATCCCAGCTTTGCCACTTATCACTGTTAACCAAGCAAATATCACTATTACAGTCCTGAGCAGCTTTCAACCCCCCTGTGAGGTGTCTTGTAGCTGTTTCTCCCAGCTGAGCTGTTTTCCCAGCAGGTTACAGTGCTGCACCATATCCAAGCTGACTTTGGACAAGGAGGAAAGTGGTTTAAAGCACCATTACTGATTATTTTCTTAATGCTACAATGTTTCTTTAAGGATTTTATAGAGACCCATGCTTTAGAAATTATTTCCTATGTCCCAGAACTTTAAGGTTTACAGCTGGTAGTTATACCATCATTTCTTAAACATCTTTTGAAACATCACCCATATGTGTTCCCACACATTGAAACATACCTACAATAACTTGGTTTTGAAGTAATTTCTATTACTCTTGTAACATTAGTAAAATATTTATAAATGCACCTTTGAGTGTCACCAATTTATTCTCAGAAGTCAGTAACTGGTGATAAATTACTGGTGAACAATAATGATGCATTAGAGTAATCCACAATTTTGGAGACTTCAAAGCTTCAATGCAGTTGTTTCTCTTTCCACAGGCAATATATATGTAATTTTGCTACTTTTCCCCCTTTCAGATTCATAATGTATTTCCTGTTGTCTCTTTCAATGCCCTCAAATCCTGAGGGGGGCAATCTTGTAATTACATGCATTAACTCTATTATATTGTGAACTTGTATGATTCTGCACCCACAGAATGAGGAGCTGCTGTGTTCTTAAATGCCAGCTACTCTTTAACTGTAAAGGCACCTACTATTTTATTGGAACTATTCTTGCTTTATTACTGTAAACAACTTTGATCATAATGATGCCATTTGAAAGAGCTGATCAAGCTGAGAAAAATGACACCACAGTCATAAAGTCACACTAAATTTTGCTATTAACATTTTATAGTGCATATAAGGAAGGCGTTCCAAGTTGAAACTACAGACAAAAGAGAAAATTAATTTTACATAGAAATGTAGATTTAAGCATTAGCAATATACTGGTACAATCATTTGCACCATATTCTTAAGCACAATAGATGACCCTCTCTGTAGATAAGAAAGCCTGCTGGTTGTCACATCTGAGATGAATCTGTGCTTGCTCTGTGGCAAACATGAGAATATATTACAGCCCTTATCCCTGCAACAAAGATAGGATGATTGAGTTAGGAGGAAAATACAGAAATGTCATATAGAACAATTTGAAAAGTTACCAGAAAGAAAACTCAGTTCACAGGAGAGCTCTTGATAGAAAAGAAAGCCTTAGCTGAAGGCTGAAACACTTTTTCCAGCAAAACTGATCACTGGCCCCTAGGATAAGTTTGTTTTCTGAGATATATGCAAAGCATGGAGTTTGGAGGCAACTGCTGAAGTTCTGTTCTTTGGTCACAAATGAAAAGTAGAACAGACTGGCATCTGTACTGGGAAATTTTGTTAGAAGTAGTTTAGTTTGGGCTATAAGGTAAAACAAAGGGATTTTGGTACAACATATATGTTGTGAATTCGCCAAGGAACTGCAAGTGACAGATCCAAACAGTGAAGTAACTGCTAACTGTGCTGTAATACAGAGCAAACTGTAACAGGGTGAAAATAAATGGCAGTTTGTAGGAAAGATAGGCAACTGTTTAAATGTCAGTTAATGAAGTTTGATGTGCAGGGCTGGAAGCTGCCTTTCATTAGGGTAATTTTCTCCAAACATATCCTCAAGCAGCAATAATTGGGAAGTCCTTGGATGAGGGTATCTTGGTGTTGCTTCACTACAATAAATGGCAGGGGAAAAGCAATGTCACAGGAGCACTCCTTATTTTTTGTGGTCTCTAGCTGCAGGAACAGCCTTTTTTACACATTTTCAGTTGCCCAGAGCTATGACAGTGATTGCAGTTTCAGGCTCTTGTTGGCCTTGTCTTACTGCAGCAGTCTGGAGTAAGGGGGGCAAATATCCAGCAGTAGGAAAGTGAAGTAGAGAAGATCCAGTTCCAGCAACTCTTGGATCTCTCTTTGAAGGGCAAAAAGGGCTGGAAAGGAAAGAGGATGAACTTCCAAAGATCAGCAGGCAATTTCAAAGGAGTCCAGGTTCACAAAGCAGCTTGGGTGGACATCATGGTCCAGAGACATAACCGTGGAAGTGGAATAAAATCATCTCACTTCAGCCTCTGACATGGCCTTGCTGGTTTCTGAATACTGTAAATTTATTTTATATACTTATTTATATAAACTGTGAGCTTTCAAGTCAAAGAGCTACTTAGGTCTGTGTGCTTTTCTAGGTGCACTGCCTTCACTTGGCCAAGCCTAAGATTCAGCAGAAAGTCAGTGCATTTGACATTTAAGAATATCAGAATTTAGAAGTATCATTTTATGGACATTTTACTTTTTCCTAATAATGTAGAAAGTTCCACTGTAGAAGTAGAATGTAGAAAATCCACTGTTTTGAGAATACATTTTTGTTTTATTGTTAAGGCCTGGTAAAGGGAAAAGAGACATTTTAAACAAATACCTGGTAAACCATTAAGCTTCCTAAGTTATGAAATCTCTCAACACCAGCTGTTGAAACTCTCTGACCTAAACCTATTAAGTGAATAAGTCTGCTGAAGAGAGTGTCTACCAGTGCTATACACTCAAAATAGCTTATGTGAAAGAGTGCAAGATATCTTTGCTAGAAGCAGGACTGCTGTCCACTAATATTCACCCAGCAGCACTGATCCTCTGCTATTTTGTAACTTCATTTTTTTTAAAATGTTATTTTCTAGAATTATGTAATTATCAGTAATTTGGTGATTTGGTAGCTGTATTTTGGAGACCTGTATTTTTCTGCTGTTAAAGGCAAATGTTGCTATCTGTGGCTTTGGGATCCTCCTCTCCCTGATAGCATGAGATTTCTTTATGTATTTAAGCAAGTGAAATAGGTGACAAACAAAACTGTGAAGAATTTACTGTTTATGTGGAGGTAGAATTCTGTGTTTGAAGACTGACTAATGGCACACCAAAGAGAACATAGATAAGAAGGAAAAGAAACAGCAATTTTTGAAATATCAGGTATCTTACATAGAGAATAAGAAAAATAAAGCATGAGGGCTGAAAAGAGAGAAAAAGAAATTATTTTCTCTTAGTTGGGATCTAGGGGACCTGAAATCCTAAAGCAGGGAGCTTTGCACCGTTCCTCTGACATTCAAGTTTGATAAATGGCAGCTTGGTTATTCCACATCTCAAATGTCCCCGTTCTATACAAACAGAAAGCTACACATAAATTTGTAACAAACCTGAGTGTGTCTAAACTGAACCAAACCAAACCAAACCAAACCAAACCAAACCAAACCAAACCAAACCAAACCAAACCAAACCAAACCAAACCAAACCAAACCAAAATCTAAGCAGGTCTCTCTAAAGCCATGGTAAGAAATATGCTGATGCATGTGGAGAGACCACCTGATTTCTTACTGACACTTTTATTTCTGTAACAGGTTTTTGTTTATTCTTCAGGGCAGAAAGGCTGCATTTTCTCTTGCCTTGAGCTAAATTCTCTAAAACTGCTAGGCAGGAAATATAATATCCAATATCCTACTATTTCTCACTTCATTATACTAATATAGTTTCACATACAATGAGGCAGAAATAATGAAGAAAATATGCTGTAGCAATGAGTCTTTATGTGACTACTTTTTTAATAGTCTTGTACAGTGCATTTTCAGGTCCCTTATATGAGATTTTCTTTCTATATCTATTCTAATACATTTAATTGTACTTTTTAGGGAAGAATCTAAAATCCAGCACCACAATGGCCCTGATCCTCAGCTGTCACAGGACAGCTCTCAGGCCTGAATGAGTGGTGATCAGGGGGTAGAACATCTTCCAAGAAAAATTTTTGCTAATGCCACAGAATCAGTACCTTGGGCTGGTGCAACTGTGCATTAAAGAAGGGCCTGAACTTCTCTGAGGACTCATCTGAAGGATGAAGTTTTAAAAACACTGTTCTGAAACTACACTGTAGTGACTTTCACTTACTTTACATCCTTGCTGTAAAGGATGGTTCTGGTTTCAATACCAGAATCATTTGTGCCCCATGACAGGCACAGACCTGAGGCTTTCACAGCAAAAACCCCTTTGAGGACTGTATTGACTTCTGCAATTGCAACAAAGGCTGTTCAACAGTGTCACAAAGCCTTTTTTAAGGAAAGAGATATTAAATATTTTCTTATTCTATATTGCCTGTATTTCTCTAATACTTTGTTCCTGTGAATACCTGAAGCACTCCAACAGTCCATGGCTTTTAGAAGCCAGGAATCCTAGCTGTAAATGGGAAATCTAGGCTGAGAAAAGGCCCTGATTGGCATCCCTGGAGGCTGATGACCTCCATTTATCTGTAAGTGATAGTGCATAGGCAGGAACTCTGTTTGCTCTCTTCTGCAGAGCCACCAGCATGACTCAGAGGAGCTCACGTGAGGCTGCCAGCTCTGTTCATTCCCTGTGCCCAGTCAGTCTATACCTGTGTGAGACTTCCAGCAAGGATACTTACCTGGATCACTCCAATGGTAATTCCTGCAGTGTGAGCACTGGGGAGACAGGAATTGGATCAAACCCAGAAAACTCACTTAATCTGGGCCACAGACAGAGTTCTTGGATAGTGACTCCTCTTGGTGACTGCTAACTCCAGCTGAATTCAACCCAAAGACTTAGAAAGTTTATTGTAAAGTATTTGTTAACTCAGTCCAGCTGGTCTCCCTGGATATACTTTTCTAAAGCTATGCTTCCAACTTAGTTGTCATTATTCATGAGGCTTTCTGGAAGTGCTGATCCTTGCACTTAGCTTCATCATTCATTTTCTCCATTATATTCCATCTGAAATTGCATCTGCTACTTGTAGATTGATAAACACTGGATAAATCTCCTAAGGGCTCCTACAGTTTCAAAATCAGATTGGTTGCTATTATTATTTAAGGCAATGTATCATTAAAACACACATACAAATAGTGCAGACTAATCCATTACATATGAGGAAAATATTTTTTGCTGTATGAAAACCTTATTCCAAATTTTCCAAACTGTAAGCAACCTTGCAAAACTTTAAACCATTCTGTTGGGGTTAAAACATAAAAGCTATTTGACCATTACAAGTACTCTTTCTGCTGTTTTCCATAAACTGGATTTAAATATATTTACATCGTTCTCGTGTGGAACATAGTTATATAATTGTGTGGTTTAAGGATGATTTTTGTGCAGCATAGTGAAACAATTACATGTTTTAAAGTTGTTTTTCTGTTGACTTGGAGAATTTGCTCCCTCAGATTAATCTACCTTGCTTTACTTTCTCCACTGTTGACTCCTTTCTCCACAAACAGTTTGTCTTTGAGGCATTTTTATCCTTTTGTTTTCAATACTGTCAGGTCACAGTATCATAAAAACTTACAATGAATCCTGACAATTAAATAAGGCAGTTTAGATTGTATTTAGTGATTATTTGACCCTACTGGATTTTATCAGCACTACTCATAGGGAAATAGGTGTGTAGATGAGATTTCCAGAGACTGGTGGATAAGTCCCAAATGTGAGAAAGGGATATTCCAGAATGATGACACTGATTCTGCATCATGTACACACACGGTTTAATGCAGAAATTCCATCTTCATCTGACACTCTCTTTGTTGCAGCATTTTATGTAGTAAAATGGTACAGTAAAACTTGATAGTAAATAACAGTAATAGTAAAACTATATAGTAATAGTAAAATAGTAGATAGTAATAGTAGAAAAAAAAGTGATAGTAAAAAAACCCTAGATGGTAATAGTAAAATAGTAAAACTGGATAGTAATAGTAAAACTTGATCATAAGATGCAGTGAATGAATTAAAAACAGGGTAAATGGCAGAGAACAAACCATAAAGTGATAATAGATGCAAAAGTATCTCAATGGCATCTCATTTTTAATATATTACACAGTAGGAAAAATTGGCAGGTTTACTTGTCTTTGCTAGAGGCAAAGCACCCCCAGGAAGTAACTTTGAGTATCTGACTGATTTTCCAGGATGGGTAAATTAAGGTTCCTTCCTTGGATAATCTAACCTGGCTTGTTATAGGACTAGTGCAATAGAAGACTGGAATACTGCTTCCTTAAGACATTGTTTCAGGGTGTATTTCCCATTTGTGGAGCAAGTGAAAAAAGGAGAAAAATCTGTCAAGTGAACTATCAAAAGGAACAAAATAAAAAACAAAATAGAGATAATAACACTTCAGTAGAATCACATGCTCTTTTGACTATCAGTGAATCTCACAAAAGGCTTTCCAGAACTTTGAAGGATAAAACGCTCTCACATGTTGGTGTCAGACAGCTCTGCGCAAGCTGGGCGTGATGCATTTCAAATGGAAGAGCTGTCCTCTCCCAGAGATGGAACTTGATCCTGGCCTGTGTCACAAATAAATACATAAGTAACTGCACAGTAATTGCCAGGCAGCTTGGAGGTCACAGAACAGAGGGAACCATCCCTTTTGGTGAAGAGATGGCTTTCCCAGCCTCATGGCAAACACACATGGCAATTTGGGAAATGGAAATTCCACACTGGATCGTATCGGTCGTCCGGTGCTCTGTCTCTACAGTGAGTGGCCAGGACCAGATGCTTCAGTGGAATTTGTAAGAAAACCCATAATGGACAATTATTGAATAATTTGCTCATAGGGGAAGTTTCTTCCTAATCCCAGACAGCTAATGATTGGTTTATGCCCTGAAGCATGAGGGTTCATACATCTCCACCCCCAACCATTTTTATCCTATCTAAGGTATCCCTGGGCGCTCTCATTATCCAAATAAGTGTATAATCCTTTTTGAATCCTACTAAGCTCTTGGGCATAATGATAGCTTGTTGCAGTGAGTTCAACAGGCTAATTACGCATTGTATAAAAAAAAAAAATTCTTTTTATCAGTTTTAAATTTGTTTCTTTTCAATTTAATGGATGTCACTTTGTTCTTACATTATGGGGAAGAGTAAATAGGAGCATTCAATTGACCTTCTCCATACCATTAATTATTTTATATCTCTCTATCATGTCCCCACTTATTAATTTCCTCTTCCAACTGAACACTTCTCATCTTTTAAATCTCTGTTAATATGGAGGTTTCTCCTTGTCTCTGTTCCCTTCTGTTGCCTAACTTTGGGCTTCTTCTATTTCCTCTACATATTTTAAGATGGAATGACCAGAAATGAATATTGTATTTGGGGAGAGTGTGCAAACAATGTGTACAACTGCAGAATTACAATATTGTCATTTTTTTCCATCCCATTCTTTCTACATTCCCACATTTTGTTTGCTTTTTTAACCTCCACTGCTCATTGATCAGATGTTTAATTGAGCTGCCCGCAGTGACCCTCAGGTCCTTTTCCCAAGTTGTTACAGTTAATTTAGAAGCCAGCAATGTGCATGAGCAATTCAATCTGTTTCTTCCAATATGTGTATTTTCATATTTGTCAATGCTGAATTTGGCTGCCATTGCTGAATTTGGCTGCCATTGTGCAGCTTATTAGGTCTCACTGAACATCTCTGCAGTGCTCTGTAGTGCTGACTAACCTAAATAATTTGCCATCCAGAAAGTCTTCTACCCTCCTGAATGCTTTTTTCTAAGTAACTGAGTTTATTTGTTAGAATCAACCATAAGACAGTGTTTCTGGTGTGCCACATGTAGTCTGTGGCTAGAAATGTCACTACCTTTGATTAAGTATCTGATAGGACACAGGGGTTAGAGTAACTAGAATTTCCAAACATAAAAGCTAAACCCTACATGGAGTTATACATGAAATTAACTCTGATTGCCTAATGAGTCCCCATTTGGACGTGCATCGCAACCACAGTGAATTTCCACATGATGCACAATTTTTTGTGCAGTCATAACTATCTAATAGCATCTTATGCAAAGAGACAGAAGTTTGCTGAGAGCTATGTGTGAGACTTTAGATAATACTCTGCATTTCCGACTGCAAAAGCCAAAGTTGTAGACTGTCCCTTCCCAGTTTGTATTTTGCACTGGTTAATACACAGCCCCTCCCTGCTGGTACACCAAGGCAGCCACAGCCTGGAGGTCAGCAGGAGATTCTAGGTCTTTAGCTCTTGTATTTCTCTTGTGCAACAGACTCAAAAATTTCTCTTTATATGCACATTGTTTTTTGCATTCATTAATCTTCATAAAAAAGATCACATTCGAGTTTTAAGAGTGACCTGAACTTAAGGATCAGACAATTTTAAAACAAAAAGAAGTTTCTGCAAGTAAACCAGAGACTTAAGTTCTCAATTCCAAACTTGTATTGACAATTCAAATGGAGCATTATCCAAAAGCAATTTTTGTTTACAAGGAGTAAGAAGTTTCTTTGGAGAACTAATTTTTTTTGCACATGTACTACTTTTCCAAAAGAAATCAAGGTAATTGCAATGGTAAAGCTTGCTTTTATTTGTGGCCTCTTGCAACCTGCTCCCCAGCAGGTTTTTCTGTTTTGCTGCATTTTCACACATCTCCAGCTAATTTACATTTTTAGAGAAGCCACAAAGGGCACAATAAAACTTCCTCAAACACGATGTTGATTTGAGGGGTCACTATGCCATGTTTTTGTTAATCTCTCATTTTCATGAACACTACATGGATGCAAAATCTTAGCAGGTCCATACACTTTTAGTTGTGCTGATATGAGAGCTGAGGGAGACTGTGGGATGCAGCACACAGCCTCAGCCACTTTGGGATATTCTTGCTTCTTAGCATGTCTATCCCTCTGAAATTTAAAGCTCTTCTGTACCCTCTGGCAGACAAAACCAGCCAAAATAACACAAAACAGGGAAAATCTGGAAAAAATTTTGGAAATATGTCTTGTCCATCCAGAACTTGCACCTCAGAAAATTTAAAGCAACAGACATGTAAAGCTGATTTAAAGAAGAAAATGTTCATGATTAATTTAAATTATTGTAATTAATTAAAAGGCTCTTGATAACTAATATTGTTCTAGGCACAATTTAAAAAAAATCACAGCAGGCTATAAAAACATCTATGTGGAATAAGATTCGTGAACTCCACTCCACTATTGTTTTCATTTAACATGCCTACAAGGAAATTTATTTACTCACCATAATAACACCGAACTTTTGGATATGTTCTAATTTGCAATTTTCATGTGCACCAAAAACTAGTTGCCCTACTTCTCCCTAGTGATACGGAGTATTGCTGACAATTGCCAAGGAAGCAGTATATCAAAAACCTATCAATTACTAATTACTTCAAAATATTTTATTAAATGCATTATGAAAACTGAACATTGGACATTTTTTTCCTAATTGCAATACACCTGTTATTTTGCACACTTACAATTGAAAACTTAGCAAATTTCTTCAGCTGATATAAGATCTTTCATATCTGTATCTGCAGAAGTATTTTGTGAGTAAATATTTAGACTAAAGAGAATATTTAGCAGTTACAGTTAACTGGCATGTGACAACAGCTTTGTGAATGGCACTGAAGAGGTAAATTCTACACTAAAATTTCCTTTCAGGTTTTTATATTAAATGCATTCTCTAATCAGTGTTAGGAATCTTCCAGTAAGACAGCTGATCCTAGAAGGTACTGAACAACCCAGAAATAGCATTCAAATAAATCAGTCCTTACAGGACTGAATCCTAAACCAAGTGACCAGCAGTACCGAGCAATACTGTCCTGTTCAGCTATGGACAGATTCTAACACAAATTGATGATTCTCCACCCAAAAATCCTTCAGTATGAAAAGAACTTTTCTGTTAACAGTCATGTAAATAAACCCATTTAAAAAAAGCCAGATACCTTGATTTCAGATGTGATGGGAATAATCAAAATATATGACAAATAGTCAGAAAATGTGCCTGTAAAACCTGCTGCCCAAAAGCACCCGAGTGCTTTATTACAAAGCACAGTTTAAGAGATTATAAATATACAAGGTTAATGTGATTAAAATTAGCAATAAAACCATAAATAAAACAAATGGGTCTGTCAAGGCCTTGCTTAAAAATAAATATAACAGTCATACAGAGACACAAGAATGACATGCTACAAAAGGAATTAGCTATTTAGCCACAGAACAGTTATAGTGCCAAAGGCCATCTGAAATGAAAGGCATTTTAAACACAAGGGGAGAAATAATTTGTGAGAATATTAACTTACTGCATATCTCCTTTATCCAACTTTTCCTCTCTGTTACCCTGAACCAACACCTACGTGGGCAACTAAAACTCTACAGGACCAGATTTTACCATTCAGTAGCCATTCTCCTAACTGGGGAACCAAGGGGGACACTGCCTTTTAGAAAAGAGATTCTTACTTTTTCGGGAAAGGGCCTTTACATTGCCAGTTCCAAATCTTGTCTGTCTCAATTTTAATGTTGTCAGGTAGTTTAAGTTTTAGCAAATTTCCATAGCCAAGAAGTATGAAATCAATTAAACTTTAAAACGAAGACAAATATTGCTGGGAATTAATGGAAAAAAAGACAATAAAGAACAAGTCTTAATTTCCTGCATTATGGACCATTCTGAGAGAAAACAGAAATGCTGTTTAAAAAAAGAGGTCTGTAAAAACTGTGCTGAGGTGATACAGATTGGGTACTCAGAATAAGATCTTGTTATTTATTCAGGTTTTACTTTTTGAGTAAATGTGTTCCATAATTTGATGAACTACAAAATATTTGTTAGTCTGTAAACTTATAAAAATTAAGTAACATAGTGTCCATTCAGTATTGATTATTACAATTCCAGTATCACATCATGAAACTGTCCTGGGAACTTTGTCAGGACACCAGATATTCCCAGAGTCCTTGGATGTCTGCTCAGACCATCACTGGGAGACTGCCCAGGGACCAGAATTTCCAGTCAAGATTTTGCCTGGCTTTACCCCAATATATTCCAGAGATTTCTGTCCTCCAAAGAAACTCCACAGTCTTAGAAAAGTTAGAGTGAGTAGTTCTAACCTCCACTACCAACCTATTTCCGTGTCTTGATCACAGGTAATATTTTCAGTATTACCCCCTTCTGTTCTCTTCCATCTCCTAGGTCCATTATCTCTCTCTTCCTGGAATAAAGCAAGGCCCAGATACATCTTTTGCCCTCAAGGCAGGGTGGATCAGCTGGCCAAGATCACACTGTCCTTGGATCTCCTCTGAGCTCTGTGTCTTGTCCCCATGTCCACACAACAGAATTATTCTTGTGTGTGTCTTTGCTGTCAGCAACTGAAATACTGTGAGAGTTGGTTGCTGTACCATGGAGAGTGGCATCCGGGCATAGAGAATATTCAAGGTGGGATGGTGCTGGAGGACTGGAGAATGATGGGAGGCAAGCTTAATGCAGTCCTGTCCACACAAATCATGTCCTAGTATGGCTTCAGAACTGAGCCAGGGAACAAGTTAGATATTGTGCAAGAAGAGATATAATATAATATAATATTCATACAGTATAATACAATACCCATGCAAAGAGCAGCCAGGCTTGCTTTCAGGCCCAGCACACAGTCTGTGGCACCAGCCACACAGAAGGTGAACATGTACCTGGCCCTGCAGATGACCTGCCTGAGTAACTCTGGCTGCTGAGTAAAGTATTGTTAGGGAATGAGGGCAAGGAAGTCTGTATGGGCGGGTGCCACAACACAGACATGAGGAGGTGCAATTTCTGGGATAGATTTATCATGCTGCAGCTCCCACTTGCATTCATATGCATGCATCCTGTTAGAAATGTGATACCAGATGCTGTTTCCTGGCAACAGGCCCAACACCCCCTTTCTCTTAGGTGTGAATTTTGACAACTCCAATTCACTGGAGCCCTAGTTATGTTATCTTTTCTAAATGCTTAGAGACTAAAAAGACCTCTTGCTCTTTCTGCCACGGACTTACGTGCCACTTGGGCCAATTTCCAATGCTGTACTACTCCAAAAATATCTTCTCTTATGTGTAACACAATTACTACCACTAAATAGGAAAGGATGGAAACATTCTGACTCGAGCATGGAAAACACAAGTCCTTTTTTGCTGTGTTGTCAGTCAGAGCTGTTGTTATGCTTGGCATATGTCACATCAATGTATAAAAAATGCCCATGTCAGTCAAATGCATGTTATGTGTAGATTGGATGTCAATCTAATGCTTTGTATTAAAATCAGTGGCACAAAACATGCACAACTTTATAAACATCACTGGGGAGATTTTCATTTGGAAGTGTACAGCTGCTTGCAGCCATCATCTGCACAACACCTTAAGAGCTTAGAAATACTTGGGAAATTAAACTTCAGAAGAGGGACACTAAAATACCAACTTTACTTCTCTGTTGCTACTCACAAACCAAGGAGAGGTCACCTATGCCACTTGCTTCTCCCTGTGGTTTATCTGCTGCTAGGAAAAACAGAGAAAAGCTGAGTTTCCAACGAAGGGAACTGCAGAGCAGGGGGTGCTGGGGCTAGCACAGGCTGACACTGTGGCCCCCGCGTGAGCTGTGCTGTGCCTGCGTGCATTCTACACACAGGAGTGGGAAAGGTGGGAGAGGTGGGGACAGGGGCCAGTCCCAGCTGAGAGCTGGGAGCTCAGCAGCACTTCTAACCCTACACAGACTTGCTGCCATGGGAGAAGCTGGGAGGCTTTCAGGGCAGATGGTCACTGGGTATGGACTTGGGGTCACTGTAAAGCTGGTCCCAGCGTCACTGTGGATGTTTCCTGAGGAACTTTTTTCAGCCAAGCACAGCCCAGGTGTAACAGCTGCACATACTTTTGCTCACACAGATGCTGTGGCCTGGCTAATCCAACAGCAGTTTTGAGAATAAAAGCTGTTTATAAGCATTAATTAATCTTTGCAATGAGGGCATTGTTATTAACCCTGTTGTATGTGTGGGTCACATCTGTGGTTGGTGCAGGCTTGTTCAGTGGTCTGACTCCCTTAGGATGGTTTCAGCTTGTGGCAGTATGGATTTTGTCTAGAGACACTTCAGCAAAAAACAGACCAAGGATTGTTGGACAGATATTGGGAATTCTGGTTCTGACTGTGCTTCTAAATCTCCAAAAATACTTACTGATGAATCACATGAATCACAAAAGCAATCTTGCACAGAGACAAGAATATAAAGCCATCTTTGTGGTCATTCTGAAAACTCAAGAAATGTGTCATTTCATCTGTATTTCACTGACTGGGCTCAAGTGATTATTGAATAAAAGGTGGCCTGATATGGCCTATTGCTTGCCCATAAATACTTATTTTCCCAGTGTGACATTCTGTTGTTAATCAAATGAAATCTATTCATGTCTTCCATTAAATTAGCAGATTTAAGCCAAAGAAACTGCTTAGTATAAAACAGGTAACCCAAAGTAGATGCATAAATGGGGAAAATGTTGTATTTTGCTGGCTTCTAAACACCCAAGAGGTTGAAGATTTGCCTCTTGGTTTCACAAAGCAGTAGGCAAAACCAGTGACTCCAGTTCCAAACACGATTCTCAGGGTTTGGTCAATGTTTTCTCTTGTTTTGATTCTGAGGCACCAGATGTTCATGAAGAAAGCAGCAGGAAATCCACTCTCTAACCCATTCCCTAATTCCAGTTGTTACACTTAGAGAGAAACCTATACATCATCTTTGTACATTAGCAAGAGATCCTATGGCAGAGATAAAGATGCTAGAAATGCAAAAAGGTCAGGATGAATAAGTGTGAAGGAGGATGCTCAGAGGGGCCTGAAGCTACCTCCTTTCCAAACAAACAGAAACCCCTTCAAAAATGACCCTCAAAGGGACTGGTTGGAGGCACGTGGACAAGTTCACAATAAGTAGCTCTGCAAGCAGTATTCCTTAGTCCTTTAGAAAGGCAGTTGGATTGTGCTCCAGAAGTTCACCAGACAGTACAGACTCCCAATCCCCAACAAAAAGGGAGTTAATGGCCTCAAACCTCATGCCAGGGGTTGTGAATGACAGCACTCAGGCTTTTAAAAGGCAGAACATAACAATATTAGACTCATAAAAGAATACACACATTTGGCATTAAAAGGATGGCATAAATATTTTGAAATGGCTCCTGGGGCTTGGACAGAGAACACTGTAAAACAGTCTCTTTATCTTTGCAAGAAAATATATGCTCATTGAAAAACTGCTGGATTGGGAAAAAAGTGATTTCCTTGCAGTGTTAGAGCCCCAAAGCCTTGGTAGCAATTTTTCATCATTTTGTTAATTTTCACTAATATGACAAGTATGCTACTAATATGATTGTTCTGTTTAAAAACTAATACCACTATTAATATGTTACAGTGATGAATTACTAACAATAATCTATCACGAAGGAAAAATAGTGACATAATTAATGCAGTGTTACTATTGTGCAATAGCAATTTGTTAACTCTGTGCAAAGCACTCAAAGAAAACTTTATTTTTCATATTTTCTTCTGTAATTGCTTTTACCCATATTTACAGTGGAAAGATCTGCTTGCAGAAGAGAAACTCAGCACCTGAGTCTTTTCTTTTTGGTCCAGTAGATGCAGGCTCTTAGACTGACAGATTTAATCTCAACCTTACTTTAGAATCTGGATATTATCTTTTTCAGCAAGACTTTTACTGCTGTTTTTAAGATCTTTTCTCTACTCCCTTGTACAACAGTGCAGCTTATTACAGAGCTCTCACATTGCAACCATTTTATGACCAGGGGATACATTGTCATACTGCATTGATTAAAACACTCCCAATCATTGTTTTTTTACACACGCATTTCAAATGCAATCTCAGGGAAGGTAAACTAATCCAGTAAACAGCTTTGCAAAGGATCTAGTTACTTTACCATAAAGACTTATGCCCCAAATGAGAAGAATGGAGGAAAATGTGCATATTCCCTTTATTTGAGCGTTTTTCCATAGTTTTAAAAATCTATGACTTTCTTTCAGACTTTGTCTGCAAAAGAACCTTTTACAGTGCCCATTTCCAGCATGAGATACCCCATCATAGACATCATAAAGATACTTGAGTATGGATCACATTACTGCAGATCTTTGCACACTTTCTCCTATGATCCTTCTACTTCCATCCCCACTCAGTCCAGTAATTAGTCCCCCTCTGCCAGCGTTTTCCAAAGCGTGGAAAAAGCAGCCTGCTCCCTGCACAGGTGAGCAGGGCAGTCAGGATGGACCCAGCCATGGATCTGCTGGATTTGGGCCTGCTTGCTCTTGAGACAGGGACTGCCACTTATCCCATTTGTCACCAGCACCGCAGGGTCCTCTCTGCTCCTGCTCATCACATTGGGGTGTGATACAATAGCTAATTATAAAATCAATCATTAGCAGCTCTGTAAAGTCAGAGGAAATACTATCACACGGGTTTGGTGTGATTTTCCATAACTTCCCACAGCTGGAAGCAAGAGGTTGGAAAATTCTGCCCAGTGTGACGGGTGAAACTGTCTCTCACCAGCAGTTAGTGAAAGACTGCAGGATCTATCACAGGATCCCTCTATCACCTATGCATGTGCTGTGATAAAAACCACTATCTTAATTACATTTATTTAATACTACCAGTAGCTCTGCCATTTTCTGGTGACTGTAATAAAAAAGTTTAATAATAATAGTAAACCCTGAAGCAAACAAAAGTTTGACTTGGTAGAAATATTTCCCAAGCAACTACTCAGCTGGACTTACACAGTGGAATTCATCTTGGATTAAGTACTGCATTTGTTTTTTAAATGGATAAATAGAGAAAGGAAATTTAAGCTATCCAATGTAATCTTGTTTAATAAAAATCTGCATGTCATTACCTCTTCTTCGTATCTGCAGAGCCAACACAGCACTGCCTGAATATTCCCAAAAATTAATAACACAAACACAATTGTGCAAAACTGTTTTTCAAAGCATAACAAAGACTTTTTCCCTCTTTTAGCCCACATGAAAACTGGCTTTGCTGTTCAGCGAGCCATATCTAAGAGTGCAATAAAAATACCCTTGTGCACCCACAATGCTTAATTTTCACAAAGTTTCATGCTGAAATAACCCATTTTTAAAGGATTGTAAAGCAACATGTTTCTAAAGTCACATCTCAAATGCTCTGGCATGTCCTTTTGAAAAGTTAGTGGAATGAAGACAAGATCTGAAAGCAGTACAGAATGATGGCACCATTTGGAACCACAACAAAATTATTTCTATCTTCAATCTCATTTAAAAAAAAAAAAGCCTAAGAGCTGAGTATGGATTAAATATAGTAATTCAAATCTGGCTGAGAAGCTGCGAACTTTTATGCCAAGTTCTAGCCTGAAATGAATTTAAATGGCCACAAGTAAAAAATCCACAAAGGGGAGATTGCAATGAAATCCTGGCAGGGAAATAAAAATAGTACTGTAAGCAAATAGCGTAACCTTAAAAAGGGAAGCAGAGAAAGCAGAAACTGGGAAATATTCTCGAACTTCTGTATAAAAGAACTAGAAAAAAGTAGGACAGCAGAGCTGGGGTTGCTGTAGAAAACCAAGTGATGGTGTTTGTTTTGGTATTTGAAACACCGGAGTGAGGTCAGACTATGAGGGGTGACCTGAGGGCTGCCAGACTATTGAGAGCAACACTAAGGCCTCCATGGCAATTGCTCCACTCTGGCCATGACCCAATCAACTTCCCAGTATTTTACTGTAAAAGAGTTTACAAATACCTGTGCAGTTCTAAAACGTAACTTGTAACGCAACCCTGTATTCCTGTAGACTGGCAGTGCAATACATATGTATACGCTTCTATTTTCTTCTGTGCTCACTGTACATGCAGAGCTCCTTATCTCAGCAATTAACAATGGCTTTACGGGGGATTAGTGAGACTTAGAGAAGGTTTGGGGGTCCAAACTTGTGATCCCTTTGCAGAGAGAGGACCTTTGCCCGTGGCAGACACAGTATTTAAGGTACGAGGATCTCTGCCCACAGCAGACACAGCATTTAAGGTACAATAAGGCACAAACAGTCAGTGCATTTCCAAAGCTGAGGCAGTTGGCTGAGGGACTGGTGGGCAGTATCATACCAACAGGCTCAGGGCAAAAGGGATTTGGAACCCATCTGAGGATTGGTAGCTGTCACAGAGCATTTTCTCTTTATTGTGTAGCAGTGTGAGTAAATCCTCTTGTTTTCCTATATGACAACTCTTTATATTGTCTTTGCTGTATCTTTCTAGACATGAACAGCAAAGCTAATGCTGTACATTCTGTGGCATTTGAGGACATCCTAGAAATGATTGAGTAGGGAGACATCAGGAGGTGGTGCTCTTCCTTAATACAAAAAGGAATAAAACACAAGCCATGGAGAATTTCTGAAGTCTTTGGCACAATTCTTGAGAGATGTGGTGCCTAAAATTCCTCAAATACCCCATGAGAATTGTGGGGCACCAGGTCCTTTCTGGGTAGCTGACAGGTTTGGTGCACTGCAAGTCAGCCTCCTGCATCCCTAGGCACTTCCATCAGAGCCTTGGGAAGTTGGGATCTGATAGGATCAGGTCTATGGAAAGAGATTTATGGACATTGATGAAGTGCATTGAGGTCTTTTTCAAGTAGTACTGACAGGAAATACACTGTACTTCCAAATAGAGAAACTTGCTGCCAAAGTAGGGCTGCAGGTGGAACTTGTCATGCTAACACTTCCTGTACAGTTCCTATAATAAACCCCTATTTCCCGACAGGGAATTCCCGCATAATAATAAGAAAAAGAATAGATAATAATAATATGCATGCTTTCCTGTCGAGCTTGATTTTGAGGAAATGCAGTGAAGAAACTTAAGGCTGGAAGTTTCCACCCGTCTCTCCCCTGCATACAGCATCCTTGCCGCTGAAGCGGGAGATGCCTTTGGAACCGCTGCCTTTTCCCTGGGAGCGCCGGGCGCTGCGGGAGGTGATGCGGCCGCTCCCCCCGCCCCCGCCGGCCCCGGCAGCCAAGGGAGGAGGAACAACCTCAGCCCCAAACCTGCAGGAACAACTTCCTGTCCTTCATGCCTCCCACCGCTCCCCCATAGGGATATATTTAAAGATAAATAAATATATATATATATATATATAA
>VZSE01004849.1:42037-125900 GCA_013398275.1 Promerops cafer
CGCGGCCGCCCCCCGCGCCCCCCGCCCGCCGCCGCCGCCGTGCCCCGCCGGGCGCAGAGAACTGCCCGCCCGGGCACTGGGAAGGGGGGGGCTTCGCCGCCGCGCCCGTACCATCACGGGGCTCCGCTTCTGGGGAGCGAGAGGCCCCGAAACGGGCAGCGGGGGGAGACGCGCGGACGGTGGCGGGGGCGGCTCGATGAAGCTCCTTCTCCCGGTGTCCGAGAGCCGCAGCGCAGAGCGAGCGTGGGCACCGGCGGAGGCGGTTGGGAGCTGGCAGCAGCGCAGAACCCCTCTCCCCAAAACACCCTCACCCCTGAATGTGCCAGCTGCCAAATATCCTTGACCCAAATGCCCTCTCCCCGAAATGTTTTTACTCTGCAAATGCTTTTATCCCCCAAGTACCATCAGCCTCCAACACCCTCACCTTCAATGGTCCTTGCCCTTGCTTCCAAACATCCTTGCCCCCACTGCTTTTGTTTCAGTCTCCCTCGCTCCCAAACGCCCTTGTCTGCAAACAGCTTCACCCCTCAACAGCACCAACCCCGATCTTGCCCTAAAACATCTGCACTCCTAACATTTTATCCCCCAAAACCCTCTTGCTCCCAACCTCCCTCAGTCAAGGAACGGGTTTAGCTTTTGGTGCTGCTCAGAACTGTGTTCCTACGTCCTACCCCCCCACCACCCCGAAAGAGCCAGAAAGGCGCCTGGGTCCCTCCCCCTGCCAAGACCAGCCCCCAGACTGCTGATCTGACACTGCGCCCCCCCCTCCCCCCCGCCACAGGTCACTACTGTGAAATGTGGAAATGACCCTTTCAAGCAGGCTGCAAGTTTTGCTCCCTTGCGTCCATCAAAAAGTCTCCAGGCTCCAGACACATCTCAGTGCTAGAAAGCTGTAAAACTAATTTGACACCTCTGCCCTCCTGGATGTGGCTATGGGGCAGTGGCCTCCCCCTGGTTTTGTGACCCAAATGCACTGGCTGTGAGTCCTGCTGCACCGCACTTATCCCCGTAATGGAATTTTTGGGAGATGCATGAATTGCTTCCAGGGCTTGGCAGCAGAAGGACTGGCAAAATGATTGCTGAGGTAGCAGGACGTAGGGGCTGGGGAAGACACTTGGCTGGTTCCAGGCTTTTTCTGTTTCAGTGCTGAACCTACAAATGTTTCTGAGGCTGTGCTCCTACATGTCCCAAATTCAGAGTGCACTGAGCTATGTGAGATTGATAAAAGTAGCAAAGATACATCTTTATTAACTCTTTGAACTGTTTGACTTAAAAAGTTCGTGGAGGTCAAACTCATGAATGAAAGAAAAATGCTTTATATTGTAGAGTTATGAAGCAGTGTAAGTGAAAAAGTGCTTGGGACAAGGAGTTTGAGACATTCACTTTTCACGCTCATCTGTGGGAGTGGGTTTTACCGTTGAGTGTTGTGTGATGGTGCTCATATCAGCATAGTGGTGGTGGTGCACTGAAACAGTGAGTGAAACAGAAATGGGTGGCGGTGTTTGTGGGTGCCACGGCTGGGTGTGTTTTTCCAGGGGCTGTAGCTTTGGTTCTCAGTGTGTGTATCCATCCCTTTGGTAGGTCTAGGGACACCAAGGGAGGGGCAGTGGCCTGACCAAGGGCTGTGGCTGGCTACAAACCCTTAATGTGTGTCTTCCATTACCAGATGTTGAGGTGACACGTTGCATGACAAGGGTACAGAACACAGGTTAGCACCAAATGTCAAGCCATGCAAAATTTTGGCTCTAGAGACATCAGCAAAGAAAGTTATGTTTCCATTGCTTAGGAGGTCATTACTCAAAATCTCTTGTTTCTTTTCCTCTTGTTATTCCCTCCTCTGTGCAGCTGCATTCCCCTACCTCGACATTTCAGCCAGGCTTTTCTGGTTTGTACATTCTGGGGATAAAAGGCCTATTGAGGAAATTCCCCATGCACTTCGATCTTTTGTCACTTTACTTCCTAGAATCTCTGAAGGTCTGAGGCTGTTTTCTCAAGGAAAGCTCTTAATTTAAGTGGCCTGTTAACTGTTAATTGCTGTTCTGGCTATTTGCTTGAGTATCATGTCAAACCTGCTGTTCTGGTCTGGAGGCTACACTGGTGATCTGCTATGATCTCTAAACTGCTGTTGCTTTCTACTGTGCTATTGAAGACCAAGGTAATATTTCTCTTCTTAATACAAACTGACATTGCCTTAGAATTAAGAATTTTGTTTATCAAGGTGACCAGCTGTTCAAAAATCTCAATGTTATGGCTGCTAAAAAGAAACAACAACAAAAAAAAAAAAGCTGAGACATAGCATTGAAATAATTTTGTATCTGTTTCTGCAGTAGGAATGTGCTTAGAGGAGAAAAACATCTAAAGCTGGGCAAAACAATGACGAGTTGATGGGTGGGTGGTTAACAGTTCTGCAGGAGCTCCTGTTTATCGAACTGCAGCCATCGGTGTGCTCAGTGTGAGCAGAGCTTGAACTTCCAGTGTGTGCTCCCAGGCTGACTGGGAGTCTGGAGAAGGGTGCATTATCTGTCTTGAGGTCTGTGCAGTGTGTGCGACAGTGGCAGTGCCAGAGAAATTCCATCCCTAGAAACAATTTCATTCATTTATTGTAAAGTTAGGTTCTGTTTTCTAGTAACTGTAAAATCAATGCTCTGTTTTGGCTGTTTGACCACAATAGTCACACCGAAATGATAAAACAATGCTGGTGGAATGGATATCATTGTGTCTCAGGCTGAGGAGAGCTTTACTGGGGCTGGCTCTCCCGTGGTGAGTGTTTGTAAGTTTTTGATTAATGAGAGTTCATTCGGGTATTGAGAGACGAAGAGACCTCTCAAATGATGCTGAATCTGTTTCCCCAGTATGTAATAGAATGAAACTCTGGGGCTGTTGCTGGACAGTAAGATATTCTGACATGAATATATATTTCAGAGCTCTGCACAAAATGAGGATTTCATGCATAGGCAACACAGTGTGACAAGTCATATCCTGTGTGACCTTGTGCTTACAGTATAAAGTTGTGTAAAAATATATTCTGCTAAATTAATACACAAAATAAATAGAACATACCTCATTTTTATGCTAATAATGATATTTTTCAATTCTAAGCACCTTTTATTCTAAGACCTAAAAGTAAATTGCAGGTAGGAATAAACCAAGCTTCACAACACCATTGTGAATTTTTGTATTATCATACAGAGAAAGATATCATTATTAATTACTGTTATTTAATTTTCTGCTAATTATTATCTGATTTGCATGCTCTCTGATACTGTTCTCCCTCCTAATATGTTGATGATAAAATATGATCTTATGAAATTGAAAAAAAAATTAATTTGAACCACGAGAATGGACAGATCTGTCAGAGCTAAGAGGGAAAATAATGCTGACTGATTCCTGAAGGAACTAGCAGAGGATTTTGACAGTAGAACATATTTAATGTGGCTGGAACAGAAAGTAAATTTGGGATCACTCTGATGTGTGGTTTCATCCTGTGATGTAACTGTAGGTGAAAGGCTGATGAGACTGTACAAAGACATTAGCTGAGGGAACAAAAGAAACCCAAACTGGTTTGTTTAATTCGAATCACAAAGGATAGGATTTGTTTAATTCACGTCTCCCAGGACAGGGTTTCCAAAAGGAGGGATTACTGGCTTAGTTCTACTGCCCGTGGTGAAAATGCCATTTACTCCAAGGAGAGCAGATTTAGGCCACTGACAAGTGCTTTTTCAATCCTGTCCTTTATGTTTGTAAAGTGAGAGTGCAATTTTGCATTCCTGATACTCAAGTGTGTGTTTCTTGTAAACTTCAGCACAGGATTTGATTCTCTGTCAGACCCCTGTATGTGGAGGTAGAATAACATTTCTGGGATGAGAACCCAGCTTGCATTGTTCTTCATTAGCTTTTTCTTCATCTATGGCAGTGAGGTTGTGTGGGCAGGCAATTAGTACAGAATTTGCTCTAACTTATTAATGCATATTTACAACCTTAATTCCAGTTTAACAGAATGTTTTGTGGTAGAACGTTTACAGAAAGAGCATGTGAAAAAATTATCACTGCATGTATTAAGCACAAAGAAAGCATCCCAATACTGCTGTGTAGGAGCAACTGACAAGACAGACCATATTACAAGAAACTATCTTTTTCATTAAGTCTGCACAAAATGAGGATTTAACGCATGGGCAGCACAGCCGGTCCCAGCGGTTTAGTGCCCATAATCCCACCTTGAAAATGGCTTCACAATAATAATTACCGCGACAAAATGGACACTGCTTCCCATTTTGGTGGGTCTACTTCACACATAACTAATTACAAACACACAAGGCAAGGTCTATATTTTCCCCTCCACCTGATTCCAGAAACCTCCCTGTAAGATTTCCAGTCTCCAGCTGACAACTTCCCACTTGGCCTTGTTTTGCCACAGAGGCAAAAGCGTGTGGGGCAGCCCCCCTTGCTTTGGCGTGCTCCAACCATCCCTGGACGTTAAGGTGCTATGACATGAATATATATTTGTGAGCTTTGCAAAAAATGAGGATTTCACGCACAGGCAACACAGTGTGACGAGTAGTATCCGGCATGACCTTGCAAATGCAGGCTGAGCTCCAGAATAAACAGCTCAGAAGAGCGAGGACTATGGCAGATTCCCAGGTTCTGGAAGGAAGTCCCAGTGTTCGGTTCCAAGCCTGCAGAGACTCTTCCTATGAAACTTACCTGCTTTACACAGGTGGTGAAGTACCCTGAGAACGATTTCCAACTACTGTTAGAAAGCCAGGCTCTCGTTATTACAGAAAATCCATGGTCAGTGGAACTCGCCACAGAGAGCTGCAAATCCTCATCATGGCTGGAGATTTCACAGCTTCTGTGTTCCAGATGTGGATTGTTGGTCCTCATTTTGACAACACCCACTTTTATCACTTGTTCAGTCTGTTGTTCTTTTCTCCCATACATTTTCTTGCCAGCTTTTTTCTCTTGATAAGTGAACAATAGATTGGGATGAAACGTTTTTTTCCTACCTTTCTGAAATAAACTGTGACCTTTTAAAATTTGAAAATAACATATATGTTCATGGTACATATATCTGGAGATAAGAAAGTGTCTTCCCACACATTCCTTTCTGACAGTTCAAAACAACGTGGTGCAATCTGGCCCTTTCTTAGAACTGTGTTTGAGTATGGGCTGCCAGACTCTGGGTAGGGGGCAGGACATTCTTGTTCAGGAGAAGTAGTATGAAATAGGATCTTGAAATATGCATTATTTAGACTGTATTGAAGATCCATATGATTCCTTTTTTTTTTTTTTAACTTCTTTCTTGTTAAAATTTCAGTGGGTTTCATTGGTTTTTTAGGCATAAGCCTGAGTCTACCACTTGTAGTCAGTTGTGGAGCAAAAAGCCCTTGAGAAACCAGCCAGAAAAGGATGTGGAGAGTCTGTCTTCCTTCCTCAAAGGTGGGATAACTGTGCCATTATTGGTGGAAGTTTGTTCACTCAATTTTTAGAAACCACAAAGATTTTGCAGTCTTCCTGGGTACCCCCATTGACCTAAATCTCCCTTGGCATATTGAATTTCATTACTACTTGTTCTATCTAAATTGGACATAAGGAGGAGTCTGTTCACTCCTCTCTGTCTTCTCAAGTATCTAGAGAACTTCACCGTGTCCCTGCCAGTCATCTCCTCTCAGGCCTAAGCAATCCCAGGTTCTTCCCCTGCTACTCAGAGTTCATGGTCCAGCCTTGCGCTGGTTAGTCCAGATCTATCCCAAAGGGTTGAGCTGACTTTGCTGGACTCAGTCTAACTCCAGCCAAGGCCCTGCCATCTTTCAACAGGATGGGAATGATTTTGGCTTTTTCAGTACTCTTACTGTTTTCTATTTAGTTTCAGTTCTTAGAGCTTTATTACTGAACGAGTTTTGGAGACCATGGAGAAAGTGACATCAGTTAAAATGAATAATAAATATATCTTACTATGGCAATATTCCTTATCTTTAAAATATTTTTTCTTTTCTGAGTTTTATCTTTTTTCTCTCTTCTTTTCTAGGTGAGGAGATAATTTTAGGTAAATGACAATTCCACTGCTATTTCCAATGTAAGGATAGACTTGTTTGTAGTGTAACGCAGTCCCATGCTACATAACTGTCCTATATATTTAGAAGAATAAGTTATTCTGGTTCTGCTTTTTTGCTGTGGTCTATTAGGGAAATCATGCCTAAATGTTAGAATTATTGGTAAATAGATGCAGACACAGCAGATCATAAACTCAGTGCATACATTTTGGCCTAAGACCACATTCATTTTGCTTCTAAAAAGCATTCTATAGAGTATAATATATTCGAAAATATTTCTTAAATTGTGAAGTCTTTGAGGTTGGGATATTCATAAATGTTTGCAGAGCACCTAGAATTCGTCTCAGTGTGGGGCCTATGGGTAATTTAGAAACATAAATATTTAATGGTAATGGTAATTACCCCTTTTTCAGAATAATAATGTCTTTGAAGTTCCATCTTGGATGAGTGAAACCCCCTTAATAAGTTTCTCCCACCACTTTGAAGAATATTTTCTTGTCATTGGAAGCATTTCTGGAATTCATAGTTCTGTATATTACAAAAATGCCACACTTCATAAATTGCAGAACTGTTTGCTCCAACCTGTCTCCTGCTTCAGATGCACAGAAATCGGGATGCAAGTGGCACCATGGATTGTGATCTGTGGTTGTTTGTACCTTCATGCTTTAATTGAGAAGAATAATGTTTGCAGGGGTCAGGCCACTTCCAGCACTGGAATTCTCGTTGTGCAGTGGTCTCCCATAACCAAAACTGGATTCCTCTGGGATTAAACCACATGAGAAGCACATAGTTGGGAGTGTTTCTTCCCTTGGACCAGACCAGAACACGTGAAGGATTACTTCAAGTGACTAATGAAAACTTGACAGAATATTGACTATATGATACCCACTTCCAAATGGCTGCCATCCTGTATTGATGGCAGCACTGGCAAATAAATAATACATATTTTTAAAATTTCTGTAATTACATGTTTACCCAATAGGCCAGAACAGCTCTGTCCCAAGGAGCTGTTGCAGTCTGAGTAAATAATACATGTTTTAAAGTCCATAATTACATATTTAAACTATAGACTATCGAGGAAATAATGCACATTTTAAAAAGTCCATAATTACATATTTACATGATAGTCTGTAAATTCTGTAATTACTTATTTACACAATAGACCATAGCAGCTGTTACAGTCTATTATGGTAACTCCCATAGAATTATATTATGGATTTTTTTATAACTTAAAAAAAAGTATATTTAACTGGAAAATTGTATTGTTACTCTTTTAAAAAACCCTACACAAACCTCTAAAATAGGAAAATATGTGTAAAGTTAAAAATTTAGGGTGATACAGAGATAGGGAAGTTCTTATCCCTTCATGGTAAATGTCTTTTGTTAGCATGAGGAGCTTAGGATTTTTCATTAATTTCAGAATTTCTTTACTTAGGCAGCAGAAATATAAATATGCAGCATTCCATGATTATACTTCCCTTATTGTCATGTAGACATTCAATTTGGACAAGCATTCGGGATTCTTAAATTCTTCAGTTCCTGTTCTGCTCTTATTAAAATCAGTGATAAAACTCCCATCAACCCTGGTTTCAGAAATCATTTATATTGAGGACAGCACTTACACATGTACTTGAAATCAATGGCACTTAAGCATCTTTTAAAAATAAGCACATACTTAAGGACTCTCATGAATTCTGATGGACCGAAACATATGATTAAATGCTTTCCCGAATTGGGATACTGCCTTCCATGGAGGCAGGATTGGAACCTTCCTCTTCCGTGGCTTTATTGATGGGCCACAGGTTTTTGTTGCTCGTGCTGTGGCTTCTCCCCGGGGAGAAGCTTTTTTAGCATGTTTAACTCCAGACATACGTGTATGAGAATTGGTGCTACAGCAAATGCGTTGCTGCTCCTTTGTTCTTTGTGGAGAGCCATGAATTGAGAATTCATCCAGTGTTTTCCATAGCTCAGCTGCTGAATTTATTCCTCATGTTAAAGACTGGATCAATACACCTAAATGAGACTTCTGTCCATAATTACTACTAAATAGCAGGGCTAAATCAAGCAAGTCAGAATGTGACATTTAGCTCAGCCGGACCTTATGCATTTAGTAAGGAAACAGAGTATGAGAGAAACCTTTGATCCCCACTGTTAGTTTCATTAAAACATTGGAGTTTAGAGAATCTGAGCTGTCGGGAGCCCCATTTAAGCCTTGCCATAAAGGTGATGAAATATGCAGGTACTTTTTAATGAGGGTTTGAAGGGTGTTCAGTTGCTGGTCACACATTTTGACTGAAAGCACCAGGTAAAGGGCTGAAGGTTTTGTCTTTCCTTCACCATGAGCATTACAGTATCAAACTGGGTAAAGAAATATCTGGTCAGAAATAAAGAGTTTTTGTCAAGTGAAATATGCAGAAATTTAGTCTCACAGGGAAAGAAAATCCTCAACAAGACACACTTCTGCTATTTTTTGCTGTAGATCCTCCCAGATGTTGTTACTGACACCAGTGTACACATTTGGCTATTTGGTTAAAGGCCAAAGGGAAGGTCAATATCAATATCAATCCTTTGTTAAAATTGCAAAGGTGATTGAAGGAATGATTAAATAGCAGAAGCTTAATTCTTATCTCTTCCATGGTGCTTTTTACCTGTGTAAAACAGATAAATTGCATTACCTTACTGGTCAGTCTTTGTAACCTGCAAATGAAGACAAAGGATGTGTGGGATTAGAGAACTAAAAATCCGAGCAATAGCTTCAGGTTATGTAGGAACCATATTTAAGTGGTTTACATTTAAAAGCAACTTCAGTCCTGCATTACCCACAACAAATTCTTGCATTTGAAAAATAAAAAATTAGAGGACCTCTGTCTTCTGTTGGACAGCCCAGTGGCACTCAGTGGGAATAACCCATGCTCTTCATGGAAGCACTATCCCTTGCAAAACTGTCAAGGTCAGTTGCTGTGTCATTTTTCTACTCTGTTTTCCATTAAAACATACACACATCAACGTTTGCTGGGTTTGTAGCACTTCCGAGCTTTCCACTTGAGCTAACATACAGGAGCTGTCATCTTTTCCATGTGCACCCTGTGCCTGTGAGTTACTCACATTCTTTGAAGGTTTTGTAGATCTGCAGATTTTCACCAGGTGAATGTTGAGAGCTTTCCCTTCTCCCAGCCCTTCGGATTTGCATGGCATCCATGCTTGCAGGCACAGCACCCGCCAGGAGTCCTGGGACATTTTATTGCTAAGGAAAGAATTTGTGTTCGTGGAACTGTGGCAGTTCTCTAAGAATTCTGACCTCAGGTTGGAGCCATCCACAAGTGCACAATATAAATTTACACAAATAAACAAGATCTGTTGCACAATATAAGCTTTATAAGGGAAAGCTTTATTGCCATATGCATTTTGGGCGCAAACCAGCTTGTTTTATTGTGAAAAATCCCACTGGGGAGTCAGCACAGGGAATATTACATGAAGAAGGCAGGCAGATTCCAGCACATTTTATTTGCCAATAAGCAGGACTTTGCACTTGTAATTTTGTTAATTGTCAGAAGTAATTTAAATTCATCCATTATCAATGAGTAATTCTATCTGAAGTGTTTCTAGGAAAAGTTAAAATCCCAGTTGGATTGACACAACACTTTCTCCTTTAGAGATACATAAATTTAGTAGAGTAAGCTGTCTCACATGGTATTTTGGAATGTTCTTGAAAAATTACATTTGAGGCTGAAGTGGGACTTTATTTCTGTCTTCCTGTATGTGAAGGGAGAGGATGTGTCGTTTTAAAGAGAGATCCAGACTTTCCTCAGAGGTGCTCAGTGAAAGGAGAAGAGGCAATGGGCACGGGCTGCAACAGGGAAAACTCTGATTAGGTTTCAAGAAGAATTTTTCATGGGGGGAGTTGTCAAATGCTGGAACAGATTACCCAGACAGACTGAAATCTCAGACTTGGGCATTTTTTTGCACTGGATTCCTGATTCTCTTTTGTAGGTTGCCATAGGACAGGTTTTGGCTGTGTCCCTCACCACCTTGCCCTTGTTCTGCAGAGAGCTTTCAGATTAAAATGTGATGTGCAATATAAAAATAAACTATTACTATTACTGGTTTGTGGTGGTCCTCAATTGTGATGGAAGAGCAAGTGATTACATCACTTGGCAGCTATGATGACAAATATATATTTGTCAGAAATAGTTATTTACTTTATATGCACTTGTTAGTTTTCTTTTATTGCTTTTTTTATTATAATGGAACTTGAGGACAGAGACAGATTTCTTCCCTGCAGTGTTAACTACAGTAAGAGCTAGCATTATGGAATGTCATCTATTGCCTCTTAGAATGATAAATATTTCTGAGACAAAACATTGTGAAAACCTATATGTATAAATTCCTCTATCCCAGCTATTAGGATGAAGAGTAAAACTACAGCTTACTATTACTGAGGATTTGTCAGGGACTAAATGACTCCTCTCAGGTAGAGAACACCTCCTTCCACACGCTTCCCACAGTTTCTTTGCTGTTCTTTAAGGTCTGAATGCCAGCAGTGTCTTTTCTATACTGGCCAACATTTTGCATTGGATGCTGTAGAGGAACGCTGCGAGACACGGATGAGCAGCCTTTAAATACTTTTTGTCTTGGTCCTTTATCACTTGTTAAATTGAAGAATCTGTGGATGTAATATTGAAGGGGCTGTGCCTCTTCTACAGCACAGTCAGCAAAGAAGGCCTGTATTGCAGGTGGATGGATTGGGACTTGAAGAAACTAAAGGACCTTCCCAAGCTGCCCTAGGAAGGAGGTAATATGGGTAACACAGAACTAAGGAATTTTGCCTATTTTCCCCCATGCATTAGTCAAGAAAAGATGGTGCAGACTGGTCAAGATACTTATTTTCCTTCTGTCTTAAATGTGTTCTGAGAGCTGAACTTGATGAATTTCAGTGGCCATCAAAGCAAGGAAGGCTTGGTTGCAGCTCTAACAAGTGAGAGCAGTGTGGGGAGGTGTTGTGCAGGCACTCCCAGCTGTGCTAATGGCCTGCAAACCTGACTCCCTCAGTGAACTGCCAGACCTCTCTAGTTTAAAGAGGAGAAAGGGGAATTGGGCTGTAGTTAGTGCAGCTCATCTGGTTTCTCTTGCATGGAGTCTGGATCCTTTGTTTTAAAGGATGTTGGGAAAATACTGAGGAGAGGGATGAGGTAAGGGCTGACTGAGGAGCAGGAACTGTTCTATGAGGCAAAATGACCATGACTAAGAACTTCCCATAGCAGCAGAGCAGAATAGCTTTGGTTCTGCCCCACTGAGTCAATTAAACAATCAATTAAAATTATAGGTGTAAGAAAGACCAGGAAAAAAAAGTCAGTGAATTTTATGATACAAGAGATTCTATTTACATGTAAGAAAGGTCTTAAATCTTGTTCAATATCTACTGCTTTTGTTCAAAGGATGTGCATTTTTAAAATCCAGCTGAACAACTTCCTGAAATTATAGTCCTTAAATAGTTCTGAGTTTGGTCTTGGTAGCTTTTTGGTTAGGCATCTAAAATAATAATATCAATACAAACATAGAAGCCTTTGATGGTAGCAGTGCATGTTAGGTACAAGTTGCTCAGGTTTCCAGGAGACACATTTGAAGTTCAGAAAGTCAGACTTTTAAAAATTATGTCTTCACACAACCCAAATAAGGATTTTCCCCAAATGTTTCTATCCTGTCTTTTGAATACATGATGTTTACACACTCAAAGCAAAATGCTTCACTGTTGTTCTATGGATGCACTGTTGAATGGAAAATATAAAGTAGGAAGTCTTGTTCTCAGAGATGGAGAGTGCATGGAGTTGGCCACTGGTGTCATTAGGGGCTGGTATGTCTGGCACCTGATACACTTTTAATACACTGGGCAGTTCTGAACAAAAGGAAATTAGGAATTTAGTATAAGGTCTATTAATATTCCCAAGCCTGTGTTTTTACAAGCTTCAGCCCAGGGTCTTTGCACAATCACCATGCACTTTTAATGACCTCTTGTGCATTCTTTTATAGGCCTAAACCAGTTTTCTACGAATGTAGCTATACATCAAAAATGTGCACATGCCAGTGACTGGTTTGAGGATGAAAATTTGGCATTTCCACATCCTCAGCTATCACATAATTTCACAAATACATTTATATTAAGTCAATGGTATTAACACTGTAGCTTTTGTGATAGTTCCTGTAATATTTCTGAGTGCTATTATAATAGCTTCTCTATTGCCTGCCCCTTTTAATGATTCATAAATTCCTTGATTTCTATGAACAGCAAACTATAATAGCACTATAATCAGGACAGCATGCTAAGGTATAGCAGAAACTTCTGCTGCCTGACTACCTCCAGCTTTCCTTCATTGCCTGACTAAATTGTTCAAAATGAGGTTTCCACTACAATTTGAAACAAGGAACTCCTGAGTTCAACACGAGCACCACTGAAGGAGACCATGCTGAAAATTAAAAAGCAAAATAGACAATAACATGTACCAGATTTCAAATGGAGTAAATGCAAGAGCATTCACTGTATAACAGGCATATTATTAGCTCTACCATAATTTCTCTCTTTTCCTTTTTCCCTCATTTGGTCCTTTTAACTAACAATTTTCCCTATCCCCCTCCTGCACCTCCTGTACACTGCAAACTCTTGTTCTGTCACAGTGATACTTCCCAGGACCTTTTTCTGGTATGCTTTAACAGCTTCATTTGAAAAGACACAGGGTGGGTGATAACTACTGGATTTGGAGCTCTCCTTTTTGTTTTCCACCTATCAGGACTTAATCAGTCCATAAAAACTGCAGTAAGTGAAACATCATAGGCATGACAGAAATCACAAATGTCATAATCAGGGGTCTCTATGGGTTTTCTTAGTGTGATTTGTTTTTTTCTCCCTGAAGATTTTCAATCACTGTCTCACTCTGAGAATTTGGTACTGGATACAAAAAGTCTTCCAGAAACTAGTGATATAATTTCATTTCATTCCATCTCAGTCCTGGTTAAAAGCTGTGACTGTCAGCTGGCCATACCATGTCTTATGTGATCAGTCTGCTTGAAAGGTGTTCATCACAAAACTCCCCATTTTTAATATCTATCTTGGTAGCTTTCTCCTCTGGCTGGACAGGCATGGAGAAAAGTCTCGTCACTTCTAAAGGATAGGTGTGAGATGCTTTAATTTCATCAAGAAGCCTGTGCTGCCCTGGTTCATGATGAGACGTGCTGTGTAGAGAAACAGAGAGCTGTCAATGTGCTCCTTTTGCAAGCTGTTAAGTCATAAAAAATAAACCTGCATTGATCAGAGTTCATTCTGTATGGAGTGATTTTTCCTGTGCTCAGTGCTGGCCTAACTCTGCATCTGTTGAAGTCAAACTTTTAACAGAATTAGGCCAACTGAGTACTTTTGAATGTCACACATTTTATATTTTTTTAGTATTTTTTTTTTTAATTTGCATATCTAGTTTTTGCTTTTCTGAAGGAATTTATGGCAAACCTCTTTAAGCATTAACAACCAAACTGGTATGAATTCCATCTTCATCCTTCTGCTTCAAAGCAATACTTGTAATAGCACTGAATGACATCCTGCCTTGAGGCCAATGGCAGCTGTGGCTGATTAGGGAGGAATGTATAAAGTAGACAGTAGAAAAACCAAAATGGAGATAAAAGAAAAAGCACATCATCTCACAGGTATAAGGGAATTTATATATCAAGGCTTGGAGTTAGGTAAACTAATGTTTAGTTGAAGAGATTATTTTCTAGATTGACAGTAACTATATCTGGATTAAATATGTGTTTTTTTCACTCACCCCATTTCATTCTGAAGATGTTACCTGCCCACCTGCTCTGTAAAAGGGACTCTGTTTTAGCGCTAGGGAAATCTAGAAATCATCTTCCCTTTTGCTCATGCTACATTTCCATTCTAACTGTCAGTTTCTCACTTCTGTAGCAATTACTGCCCCATTCCACTGCATGCAGCTAATATGTTGGTAATCATTTAATATAACTTCCCTTTAAAACCAGCTACTGTGCTGGAAAATTGGAAGTTAAAAAATGTGCCTGGTTTAACAGAGCATTCCATTGCAAGTAGTTTGTGATTTGTGTAATTCAACATGTATTACTTAAAAGAAAAATAGAATCCATCTAAGCTCTAATCTACTGGAATGTTCAAGTCTGTCCAAGAATTGTGGCTAAAATGATAAAGTTGAGGCTTATACCAATGATGCCACTGGTTGAACTGGATTAGGGCTCGTGTTATTCCATATTGTGGTTTAAAATCAGGTGAACATTGAACAGAATTTGCAGATGAAATGCTGCTATCTCAGGTAGTCAAGATTTTAAAAGTCTGGAGAGGGATTTTAGAAGCATCTGCTGAAAATGAGTAAATTAACAGGCTGATGAGAGATACATATCTTGGAAATGTGAATTAGAAAGCTGTTTTAAAATTTTTTGATTCTGTATTAGCTTTAACTTCCTGTGGAAATCTCTGTGTCAGCATGGACAGATAATGAAAAATTTGAAATTAATGAAGTACATCAATGTGAGAGATCTGAACTCCTTTCAAGGGTAGAGCCCCTTTGCTTGTTATTTACTGTTTGTTTTATTATCATAAATTTGTCTACATTGAATGAATCTGTCTACACTTCTGCTCTGCCAGGTTTTCAGGCTCTCTGAGTGTACTTCAGTCAGTTTGAATTTCATCCCGTTTATTTTCATTGATGAGCTGACCAGTTTTTCTTTTTGTAACATACCCTGTCATCTTACTGATAGTTCCCACACTTCCTGACCTTGTAGATGAGTTTTCCATGTATTAATGTAGCAGAAGCTTTTCTAGAGAGTGTGGAACCTGTGCCCATATATTCCATTGTAATCAGTAACTTGTAATTCTTCTTTTAAAAGTGCTGAGGGCCTCTTTAGGCTTGATATCCCTTTGGTGAGCTGTGCCAGCAGTTTCTCTTGCAGCTGTACAAACTCCTAATGGTATTGTTTCCTGAAATAATAATGTTTCAAGAGTCTGACATGGCTGTGAAGTCAGGGGTTTATATTTTTCTAGATAGTGGTTATCACTAACCTCTCCTGAGTCCAGTTCATATTCTGACCAGGTGTTAAATATATCTGCTAATGATTTCTCTATCTCTTCTGACATATCTTTCTGAGCTCTGAATGAGTTCTGTCTATTCCTGGAGTTATGTTAACCTTCAGACTTTCTAATTTCTTGATGAGCTGTTCTGGCATGGTACTGATTTTCTTTGGTGTTTATTCTTCCTCCCCCAGGAAATTTATGTATGATCCTGTCATCAGTCCCAGCCTTGTTTTATGTACAATAAAATAGAGAGTTCATTTTTAAGCAGTCTCTCCTTCCTGTTAGTAAACTGCCATTTGCTATTTCATAGGTGTGCTTCTGTTTCTCTCAGTGACCTTATGCTCTTTATGTGCTTGAAAAGAAAAAAATCTTTATTTACAATTTCCTCACCTTATGTGAACTTTTCCTTTCTTTTTCCTCCCTTTGCTTTCTTTATCAGCATGTCAGTCTCAATTCCATGCTATAATCTTTCTAGTTGTCTTCCCTTTTTTTTTTTTTGTACCTTAAATATGCCTTTTTCATAAATTAATTTTCTTTCATTTTTCTCTTCATTCTCAATATATATTTTACCACACAAGGTTCTGATGCCAGACAGCACATCTCACCTTTGGGCATGTAATAATTGACTTTCAGTACTTTCCATTTCCTTCTCTGTCTTTTCCTCCAGTGCTGTTTTCCATCCACTCTCACCCACTGTTTCAGTAATTCTCTTTGCTGAATTCAGAGGTTTGATTTTTGTGTGCCTGTATTTTTGCCACATTGTCATCTTAATTAAAACTGTAACTGGATTGTAACCACTGCTGAGTAGATTCCAGGTCCATCCTCTTCCACTCAAATCCTAGGTGAAGCAGAATTCCTGCTCTTCTTCTTTCATGTATTCCCAAGGCGGGGATTTTCCTGGCTGGTGCATCCCAGTGATGCCGAGCTGCAGGACGGGCCCTCCCCGAGGCTTTGGGATGGGCTCTGGTGCTGCACCCCTGCTTTTCAGGGGAGGAGTGGCAGAGTGAGGTGACTGTCACTGTGTCCCTTTGGCAGCACAGGGCATCCCCACGGCCCCAAGGGCTGCTTTTAGCTGTCGGAGCCACGAAACGGGGCTTTGTAGAGCAGTTCATAGAAATCTGAAGTTGTGTTTTAACAATAGGGCTCCAGCCTTGCTGACAGGAAAAGTAATTTATTTTGCAGTCTCTTCACATAGAATAACACAATCACATATAGTAGATGCTGTCCTTCTGCACTTTGCTATACAGTGTTAATGACTGGCACTTAAATACTTTACAAATTGAATTGCACTTGTATGAGAAACTGGATTGATAAAATAAATTACTATATCTTATAGGTTAAGGTTTTGGTTCTGCAATTGTAGCTGTTACAAATTACCTAAACCCCTTTTTATATTGCATTTCACATCGCTATATTTTACAACCACTCTAATAAAAAATTCTATACAAAAATTGTTTGATATTAATAGTAATCATTAACAACTTGATAGATTCTTGTTAAGTATATTTGCAATACATTTAATCTTATTAAACTCAGCTCTGAGTTGTTTCTTCTGAATATTATAGGTCTTTATGAAGCTAGCAGTATAAAGAAGAGATTTCAACCATTTTCAGCCAAGAATTAGGTTTAGCTTAATGGATCAATTCTTTTCTTATTAAACTCAGTCTGACCAATGCCAAGTAATACATTCAGCATTGATCTTTGTCTCACCCTGCTGTAGCTTGTGTTCTCTTTATGTACATGAAAAATAAGGTGCCAGGAATGAAAACAATGCCTGTATAATACAAATATAGAATTTTTCAGACTTCCATTCTGCTTATCCTTTCAGTTTGTTATTAATGTCTTGTTCAATGCTTTTCTAAATGTCTTTTAAAAAGAACTTTTCTTTTCATAAAGAATATTTCTCCTATTCTGTAATTAACAAAATGGAAGATGAATAATAATTTTAAAAGTTCTATTTACAACTGACACAGGTAAAAGTCTTGATAAGGATATCTCATCCTGTTTTAGAAGGCCTACCTGTATCCATTCAATTTTTTTTATGCATGAGGTTTACACAATGAAGTTCAATTTCTAAATGAAGGGAACCTTGTTAACAACTAATCTGAAGCAGTGGCCTCTTGGTCTGTCTTTATAAAAATCCCTTGATTTAATCTGAAATCTGAAAATTACATGAAACTGGAGACGTGACAGTTCTAATAATGACGGAAATTGAGATGATCTCAGTGTTTCTGCTGAAACTCATTTTTGTGCACTTTAAAGTTCAGAGATAAATACTTTGTGAAGACAGGTGGGAATTCCATGAGAATTTTGCCCTTTTTAAAATTAGTCCCCAAATTTCTCACTTGCCATACTGAGATCTCATTCAGTGTCCGTTTATACTTATAAACATACCTCGGGTTTTGTTTACACCATGAACCTTTTCCAGTATTCTAAGTGTGCCCAGAGACCAGATTTTCAGGGAAAATATAGGCTTATCATGTAAGTAATATCATGTAAAAGTTAACCATCTTCTTTTTCTGTAACCAGAACTGCTGCTGTGGCTTTGTAAATGCAAATAGTGGTGAAATAAAATGCTAGAACTGTGCTCTCAGAATGCCAGATCAGAATTTGCAGGGTTCTTCTTGTCTCTATTTTAAATGCTTCTCACATTTCACATTTTTAAAATGTGATATATTTTTAAATAATCTAGATATTTGAAAGTGTTTATTGGACATGTTCTGTATAAAATACTGATTATAGAAAGAAAGCCATTTTTGGGAGGTAAAGGTGCTTTATGCATTTGTATTTACAATCACATTTGTGCTTTGAAGGGATGATTCTGAATATGATTTTGTACTGGTGCGACTGATCAGTACACAGTGTACACAGTACTCTGTATTCATGGCTGGTTCTTTATATAAGAGAATATTTTATCTGGTCTGGAATCTAGAACCTTCTGTGATAAAATTACAGTCGTCCACCTCTGGAATTAAATATGTGCTGCTTTGTGAGCTCCTAGAAAGCAAAATAACTGCAACACTTACATAAATCCTGAATTCCATCCTGTAGAGGGCAATGGTACACATAAATGTAATGTAGTGTGGTACAGAAACACGAGCAGCTGAGACCTGTAAATCCTTCCAAAGTCGATAATATGATCAGTCCTAAACAGGAACTTGTGTGCTTGCTCTTACACACTGGCCTGTGTGGTCATCTAAAACCTGCTGGATGGGTTTTTTCTGTATCTCTCTCTCTCTTTTGGTTTTTTTTTGGTTTGTTCTTTTATTTTTTAATTTTTTTTTTTTTGTGTGTGTGTGTGTGTGTTATCAGTTTTTTCTGGAGTTAATAAATGACAGAAAATGTTTAAATATTAAGGAGCTATGACTGATATATTGAAAGCAGATTAAAGAATATGAGTGCCCAAATTCCAGTGAAATTCAATGGATATGTTTAAAAATCCCAGTGTTTAAATATTTGAAAGAATCAGGTATGTCAGTCGTGGGGATTTAAATGGCACTGAACTGAGTGGTGTATTTGAAATTAATGATAGTTTCATGGCATGGAACAGCCATAGAATCCTCTGAATATTTATTTATGGCAGGTTACAGTAAGAGTTTCAGTTTTATTTTATTCCTTCGTATCCAAGCTTTACAGTGGCTCTGTGTGAATGAACTCCTGTGTCTTTTTCTCACTGCACATCTCTGGGTGTAGGTTGGGCTCTGGTACAGACACAGCATTATTATCTAAGGCAGCTGATCTCTAGATCAATACTGGTAAAGTATCCATAAAGGTTTTCTTGATTTGCTTGAGGAATCTTGCAGGGATGGACCTGAAGATCCTTGAATGGGGTCAGCTTCTTTCTGTCTGAGTAGTGAGTGTTTCTTTCTCTTCCTCTAGGAGGGTAAATTGACACAGTGTGGAATTCTGACTAATATCTAGGTGCCACTCACATTTGTATATTCCCATTCCCCTGGAGTTGCTCGGGCTCAGCTGACACAGGGATGTGAGTGAGAGTGAGTTAGCTGAGGGTTTATCCCAGCTCTAACACAATCTGTTCCTCTCAGCCACTCTCTTTCATAGATCAAAACGACAGCTTTGCCTTTCATTGCAGGTAAACAGCTGCTTCATTTCTGCAGTGGAGCTCACTTCTTCAGCTGTTTGGAATGAGCTGCTGGTGGCATAGTTGGGTTGCCAAAGGACAGCTTTTCCAGGTTCTGGGGCACATTTATTTTGCTAAGACTTTTCAGATGTCTGCAAATGTAGCTTAATTTCAAAAAGGCTGCACACCCTGGGATCTCCCACTGACTTTGCATTTTTCATTTATTTCAGTTCCTCTTCTTTGCAACTTTCTTCATTCCAGTTTAAAATGAGTCCCTACCCAGTGCTGCTCCCAGCAATATTTATTTTGTTTCTCTCTGATACAGACCTTGTCAAAAGGATCCATGTCAGTGTACTCCAAAGGCAGGCTGGCTGTGCCACCTCTCATTTTCGTGTCTTGTAGCATATTTGCAAAACATTTTAAGAGATAGAGCAATAGGAGAAAGAGGAAAATTGCATAACATTCACTGAAATGAAGTTTCAAAGCTTAAGTTCAGGAATCCCCAGATTAATAAAAGCCAGGAGGGGAAGGGCCAAGAATAAGTCAGTAGTGAAGAGACCTCAGCTCTGAACCTGGCACCTCTCTGTGATTGTGTTTGTGCTGTCTCCAGGATGGAAACTTCAGAGGTCTCCTGGAAGCCAAGAGCAAACTGCAGCAACTGTGTTTTGCCGTCCCCTCTGCTCGCTCTGGAGTGTGCACATATGTGGCTCAGAAGTAGGAACAGATGATAAACTATTGTTTTGAATAAATAAATCTTGAGGGTGTCTCTATTGCTGTTCTCTTTAACCTCATTTGTTTACCTTAGAACATTTTCTTAAAGTTTTCTGTACATGTCTGTCTGTAGAGCAGCATTGTTTTGTTCTGTACCAGGGAAACTTGTAGGCATCGCAGTAGGAATTGGATGCAAAAATCTGGGACTGGATGGGATTTAAATGGCTTTGGTGCTAAAACAGAGTTGCTGTTTGCCTTCAAACAAATGTCTGAAGTGATATTATGGTACGAAATCTACAAAGCTGTTGAAAGGAGATGCATTTCAAGTGTGCAGCTCTGGTGCCTCGAGAACAGGTAAAATCTAACAGATGCGTTTTCCTATGCATTGTTAAAAATCTTCTGTTTTCTGCAGTGCAGAACTTCAATATTTTCTGTTTTGCCGTATGTAAGGAATACACTTTTAAATACTATTTAGTCTGTCAAGCTCTTAGTACATATGGCTTAAAACTGAAGATCCTATTTAGATACAGATTTTTTTATGCAAATGAATGAACTGCTAGAAATCAATAATGTATTTGTGTGTAAACAGAATGCATGCCTTGCCTAGACTTTTAACCTGATACATGGCAGACCCATAATAACCTTTTTTTTTACTAAATACTTCATTTCTTAACCAAGCTTTTCACTTGCTGTGATAACAACATATTTCTAAAATTTTTCTTGTTTGTATACAAGCTTCCAGGACAACATACAGTATTCAATCAACAAACATCTAAGCCACATGCCAGTATTGTTGGGCTGTTGGCTACAGAGGAGTTTTAGTCATCACAATAAAAGGAGCAGTTTTGCCTTATTAGTGTGCTGTTAATCCTACCAGAAGTGGTAATGTCCTGCTCAAGCTGCAATCCAAGGGAGTTCCATCTCAGAGAAGAATTTAGGCTGGCCAAAATTTAAAATCCCAACAGATTTTAAGGTGGGATTTTTAAATAGAAATGCTTCAATTGAATTGCCACATTACACATTTCAAAAGAAAATTTCCCATTACTTTTTTCTCAAACTTTATTCTTAATTTCAATAATTCTTCCCCCATTTTAATGTTTTGCTACTGCTATTTTCTGGTTTTTGTTTTCCTAGTGGCTCTTATCACTGTGTAGCTTCAGAAAAATACCAGTTTTCCCAAAATAGGCACAGAGCAAAAAAATAAAAATATGGTGTTCACACAGTTCTGCTTCCAGGCAGAAAACCTTTGGTTTGGGTCAGGGTTATTCCATGTGCTCAGCCAGCAGCTTGCTCCATATCCGCCATGTGCTGAGAAGCAGGGAAGGGCACGTGTTTGGTCAGCACTTCCAAGGAGATGCCTGCCTGCTCTCCAGCCTGGAAGGGAAGGAGGCTCCAGGGGATTTTATGGGCAGGGGCCTGTGCATACATTCCTGGGAGGACCCTCTGTTCCAAACTGCTTCTTTACAAAATTATGGGAGCTTCAAAAATGAGCTGCAAATAAAGTTATGCTTCAGATGATCATATCCAGTGTCATCTGATCTTGTAAGGTCTAGATAAATTCACGCTTGCTAAATGTTGAAAGACAACTAGCCATAGATTTTAATCAAAATTAGTCAATAGTTGAAGTAGTGAGAGCAATGAACACTGCAGCTTGTTCTGTAGTTTTTCTCTTTGGCTGTTTTACTGCCGTGGGGGCCATACCTTGACCTGTCCAAAACAGAATGAATTTTTAATATACCATGGGTCTGCTGGAACCAGCTTCTCTTCCAACTCCCCTACTGAAGTGCATGAGGAAAAAGGAGCCAAAGAAGGTGGATAATTGGTGCCTCGAATTGCTAGTGCAACTGATGGTGATCATTTTGGAGGTGCTTATGTGAGTGCCCTTTGGGGTGCCTTTATCACCACATATACCCTGGAATTGTGCAGAAGGTAGTGTCTGAAAGCATGGGGATCAACAATATGCATGTGAGAAGATCAGTGTGTTAGGAAATAGATGGAAACAGTTCCTGGAGATGAAGGAAGGCTCAAGGGAAAATGAATAATTGCAGAGCTATAGACAGGTGTCAAGGCAACCGTGAAAATGAACCTGGAGTGGGGGGTTGTGTTGTGTAAATGTACAGACTGACCCCCAGTGCAGCCTTACCCACTTTCTCCTCATAAGTTTAAACCATTTTTCTTACAAACCTGGCAGACCAGAGGCCCATTTCCCCCATTGCCTGCCTGAGAGGCCTCCAGCCCTTGCAGGAGAAACCAGCACTCAGATTGAAAGGGTTCCCTCCTTTGGTCCACTCAGCCCTCCCTTCTCTCCCGAGAAAGCCATTAAAAGTGTTGTCAGGTGTGCTGCTGCTGATAAATAATAATGGCAAACATCCATTAGGAGTCAGACCTGGAACTACCAAATTCAGTTTGTATAGACTAACAAATGGCCATTAGGCAGTAATGACCTATGTTTGATCCCACAAAACCACTTCCATTTCCAAATGCTGAGGATAATAAATGAGACTGTGGAAGGCTTCTGCAAGTCAATGAGCTTGGGCTTCTTCACTTCTTCACAGCAGAGAGAAAGAAAACGTGTGGCCTTCCCAAAATCCCACTCTGCATCAGGCTGCTCCCTCAAGTGTCTCTTCCAATACCAACTGCATGAAGCAGTAGGGATCAGGTGCCTCAACCTACTGGAGCAGCCAGGCTGTCTCTTATCCTGGACCACTTCCTGCTTGGACACAGATAAGCAATTCCATAATGGAATAATGCACTGTTTTTATTGCATAGTAAGTTTGTGAGCTGGCTTTTAATGTTAGTTTGGATCAAAGATTGTTTTGGCAATGGAAGTGTTGCTGTTGGAGGATAGTTATGTGTACCTGAGGAATGGGAAATGTTTGTTAGATTGTCCTGTTTGTGTTTAGGATTTCCCTTGCCACTGGTTTCACTTTTACTGAAACCTCTCAGGAGCAGGAGGATGCTGAGTTGGGGTAGCTGAGCCCTGACACGGGGCTTTTCTAGGCTGAGCCTCTGTTCTGAGCTCTCTGGGTGACACTGAAACCCTTCTATTGCTTAAGTCTGCACTTAGGGCAGGATGTGCAACACAAACCCTCAGAAAAGAGAAGCTGTTCAGTACCAAATTAAGCTGGTCTAAAATCATACCTTTAGGAGAACAAATGTGCCTTTGTATCAAGAGGAACTTCGGAACATTCAGAAAACTGAACTACTAAAAAACCTTGGTCTTGAGCTGGTCCCCGTATTGCCTTTCCACACACAAGGAGTGTTGGAATCTAGGTATCTTCTCAGCTTTTTATATTACCAGTTGTTACAGAGGAGATTTTTAATAAGCAACATAATAAAATGTGCTCTAATAAAGCACATTTTAATCTTTTTCCTATTCACACTTTTTAAAAAACTGAAAGATGAATCCACAATTTGTTAATCCAAAAAAACTGCTGATAACATGAACATTTAAATAACTATGTAACTGCAAATACATATTAAAATAAGTTCAACTATTTAAAAACAATTATGAATCACTTACAGTAGTCATCTAATGTATACTTAAAGGCAAATACAGATTGTATATTTTTCAAATTGTTGGAAAAACTATTCCAGCCACTTGGTGTCTGAGAAGCAAATGACTGATTGCTTTTCTGGTATTAAACTGGGGGACTGCAAACATTAAAAAAATCACTAGACCTTGAATTATATCAAAATATAATTGGAATAAAATAATTCAGAAGATAATTCAGTCTTGCTACTAATGTCGTTTACACAGATAGCAATGCTAATATTTTTTCCTTTGTTGTAGACTTAGTCAGTTTAACTCTGTAAGTGCCAACCTGACCCTCTGCACCAGGACAGTTTCTGTTTAAAGGTCAGCTTTTGGGATTAATTTTTTTTCCTGGAAAACATCCTGTATTTTTGTAGGTCTCTTTGCAACATTCAGAGGAGTAATGTGGGTCCTGCAACACTCAAAAGAGATTTCCTAAGATTCTTAGGAATTTCAAGGTCTAAATAAACAGACAGTAAGAATTTTCAAAGCACCTGAGAAATTGGAGTTGCTCAAATACATTTGAAAACCTGGTCTTTATTCATAGGACTAATCCTGTGCAATTCCTTTAAGGCCATGGAGGTGTTTTATTGAGGAATTCTGAAGGAAATAAGAGTAACAGTTGCCCTGCCAGATAATGTACTGCTTTATGGTTCACCTTTTGGGCACTGTTTGTTTCTATATTCTGCTTTCTATATATATAACAGCTTTGCCATGACCAAACCTGTTTAGTATCTGGCCTGATAACAGGAAAAACCCAGCCTGAGTTTCAGAGTGTGCAGAGCTGCCCTTTGAAATTCTCATCCCTTCGAGGAGCTCCAAATTCAGCACACAAAACAGCTTCCCCAAGTGACCGGTTCCTTTTGAGAATTGTGGCTAACACTTAAAGAATTCTCTGTCAGCAGATTTCCACGCCTGAAGTGTAAGCAGATGAATGGAAGTTGTTGTAAGAGTGAAATATTTACTCACTCTGGTCCTCATCTGGGTGACCCAGGGATCAATGAAAGCGATATTGATGTCGTAGGAGGCCAAGGTTCAAACCCAACTCAGTGCCAGCGTGCAGATGGATCCATACCCTGCAAATGCTGTGCTCTTCCTCACGGATAAAATCACAGCGTTGCTTGGGAAGGGAAGCACTGAACACAGCAAGGTTTGTTCTTTTGTCACTGGCTCTACACGGTGAGAGGCACAATATTATCCAGTAAAACTCAAAGTAGGATGAACCAGAAGACGCACTGTGCTTTCAGGTTTTTTCACACTGTGGAAAATTCCAAGGAGAGTCCAAAGGTGGAAAGATGATATACATTTTCCCCATTAAGTGCCTGCTGAAAGATGGAAAAGATGTTTTCCTGAGTCCTTCCTGTTCAGCAGACTTTGTGTGAGGAAGAAGGGCTGCTCTAGCTCCAAGAAAACTCATTTTTCTGTATGAGGACATGTCCTGTGATAACCTGATAGATACATGTGTGCTGCAGTATTTAGGAGCTCCTGTTAAGTTTGGAGTTGAAATGCCTTTCTTTTGCCCCTTTTCACTTCAAACGTGAATAATAATAAGGTTACACTGACTCTGCTCTATCAATAAGAGGTGACACAGCCCTGAGCTGGAAAGGGTCTAAAAGGAAAGGCAGGTCCAAAATCCAAGGTCCTGCACTACCTGAAAACTTGCCCCTAAGTTTAAACAGAACACAGCTCGTTTAAAATTAGGATTAAAATCAGCGTGTCATCAGCTTCAAACAGAACATGTCTTATTTAAAACTAGGATTAAGTAGTAGGTTTTTTTAACTCTGACAGCCCAGCTGACATTTGGAGGGAGTATTTCTTGCCTTGTTTAGACATCATGTTCTACCCTTGGTAGATCAGTGGATACAGAGCATGCTTAAGTTGGCTAATTAATTTCAAAAGCAGTGTAGAATTGACTAGCAGGTAATTTAATCTAAAAAATAATTAAAATGATTGAAATTATTACATTGTTGTTTAATTAATATTAGTTAATATTGTAATTTTCAGCCTAAATTATGCTGATTAAAGATTTCTCTCATAAATACCAATAAAATTAATTACAAATTAATTAAATTTGCTAAAAGATTCTCATAATGGACTTCCAGCTATTCTTGATTTTTGCAATAAATAAACAGAAGCATTATTAAGTGGTATATCTTCCTGAGGGAGATATTTAAACATGATATGCAGATATTGCAAATGGAAGGATTTCCCATGAAAATAGACATGCTTAATAGCAAAGGCTGTTTTTTCCCTTCCAGTGAAAGGAAAAAAAAATAAAAGAGCTCCAAAGCAACATTTTTATTTTATTGTTTGGCAAGACAAAATGCTTTCCATTCTGTTCCATCTGAGATTCCAGGAAGATTTGTTGACACGTGGCAGTTGTGCCTTCTCTCAGCTCCAGTGTCTTGCATGGTAAAGATTATTTGTAGTAAAGGAAGGCTCTTTTCTACAGTGTAGCAAAAGAAAGGCTGCATTTTTATCTGGATTGGGAGATCAGCAGTGGTCATGGGGGTAATTCCTTCTGTTTAGAGGAGTGTGTGCATAAACTCCTGGCAAAGCAAGGAAAACCCCCACGCTCTCCATCCAGTGGGAATCCTGATTTTGATCCTTGCTCCCATTTCATATGGCGTGAAAGCTACCAACAGTCACAATGTTTGGTAGGGTGAACACCTGCAAATAAATTCAATTACATCAAAACCTCCTCTTGCCAAAAGAGCCCAGCAGTTTGTTTTATGAAATAGAAATGTTTCATTTGTTGTTCTCCAATCACTTCCACATTGGGTTTCCTCCTTTTTGTGGTGCTACGCCACAAACCAGGTGATAAGTCCTGTAACTGAGCTGTGGTTTGCAGCAGCTTTTCCCCCTTCTGAATTTGGCTCTGGAATTGTAAACTACACTTCCCATAATCCATCTACCCTCCTATGGCCCTTAAACTCCTTTAAGGGGAGGATTAGGCAAGGAAATAAGGGGAAGGTGATTTAATTGTTGAGTCATGGGGACGATTTCAAAGGAAGAACTTGAGCTGCAGCTCCCAGGAGCTCCTCTGGACGTGGATGTACCTATATATAAGTTTATATTGTTAACAAAAAATATTTTGTCACAGTTTAGCAAATCAGAATCTTTTAGGTCCTGCGAAGATGACCTAAAATCATAATTTGAATATTGAAAATCCCCTGAATTAAACCAATTTTGTAGTAAGGATGTTTGCTGCTTTTTCTTTGGTTTATTTTTTTGATAGATCTAGTACAGTGGAAATTCCTCCTGTTGGATTCCAGAGTTGCTTGGCATGCAAAATTTTCACTGAAATTAGTAATGTGGTGGTCACAGCTTATGTTTCATTAAAAGATTTGCCTTAACCGGACCCCATGTTATGGTTTCAGTGTTCTCTGGAACACACTTAACTAATGAAACTTAAATGAAAGTGGTGTTCATTTAATTTTGATTATATTCTCTATTTTGTCTAAAATACATTTTTAATTGCACTATTTCTGGGGAGCTAATGAGGGGAAAAACTTGTTTCTGAGAAATTGAATCGCAGCTGTAGTCGCAGATAAGGCTGACATTCCCTTCTTAGAAAGAAGCAATCAATGCTGAATGTATCAGGTGAGTTCATTTCTCTTGCTCTGCTTTAATAGCTTATAAAGAAGATTGATTAAGTTCTTGTCTGATAGATCAATAAAGGAATGAAAGTTAGCTTTCCCTCCTTCAAGCATGGGCTTGGCATCTGCTGAGGAATGTAGAAATGGAAGAGCAGTGATGCTAACTTGGGAAAAAAATCCCAAAAACTGGGATTCCACCATCTCATTCCTATCCTATTGCGTACACAGCCCAGGGAACAGTAGCCATGGCATTCACAGGGAGTGACCATCCAGCTGGATTCCTTTTGCCACACCACTCAACTGTGTTTTCACATCCTTATGCTTTGGTGCAAAGTGAGATTTCATAGGTTGAGCAACCAGTAGTTTTTGGGTTTATAACCTTGATAATGCAAGCTTAAAGGACCCGCCTCTTAATTCTCCTAATTTCCATGCAGGCAGGGTAACCGATGCTTTTCTGGTCTTTGAAAACTTCCAAAATCATCTTAGCTTTCAAAATTGTGATTTGAGAGTGCCAGTGCAGTGGTTTTGATGCTTCAAGGTGTGTAGGCTGGGAATGGCAAGAAGGTATCCCTAAATCTGAATTTCCAGGCAACCAATGTGTTTGCACCTGACTTTTTATTCAGTGTAGCATTTCACCCCTCTTGCAGTGATTTTTAGTCTTCCAAAAGCACCAAAGTTTGTGCAATACAAAACAATGTGAGGATGAAGGGAAACAGGAACTATAAAGTGTAGCATTTGTGACAGTAGCAATGTCACGGCTATGAGAAATAACAGAAGTAACACAACATCAGTATTTTATTTGCACATATAAACACTTCAGTATCTTCTATGGTGGCCCATGTTTTTTATATACTTCTGTTGTTGACTTTTATAGTTGTGTCACACACCTGAGCAGAGTCTGCAGGTCTGGGGCTGCCTTTGCAGAGGAGACATCCCTCTCTAGCAGAACGTAGAAGTGAGAGACAAGTTCAGCATTTACCTCATTTGAATAATGCGGAAGCCCAGATATTGCTTGTATCTGAGAAAAGATAGTCAACACATGTACTGTGGAGACATCCAGGATGCTAATTAGCTGCAGACAGAGCTGCACAGTTCTCATCTCTTTATATATATACACACACAGACATGTTTTTTTCTTTCAAGCTACAGTTATTTAAAGAACTTCATACATGGTACAAAATCCAGAGATGAAACCTGGCAAAATCAGTGTCTTGCTTGTAAATTACTGATGCTTTGTTACTGTTACTACAGTACATATTAAACTTTAATCTCATTGATTTGTTATTGATTTTTGTTAATAGTGAAGTTTCTTGATACAGTGTGGCAGGCTGCTTGTATCAGCAATTTCAATTAGATCTCTAAATAACTGATTGTATAGACTGTCAACTTCTGTCTTTTCAAATTAACTTTCACATCTGAAGTCCTGAGTGTTCATCTGCACCAAGTAGCTTTGGCCAGGCTTTTCCCAGCCCAGCAATGACATGCAAACATGGAAAGGAGATGTGACAAAGGAGGATTTTTTCCCCTATGATTCTCTGGATTTTCAATATTTTTTTCTAATTTTAAAGAGAAGATTCTGTTTTGTGATAATCTGCCATTCTCTTTATGCTCATTCAAAGAATTAAAATGGGATAATCCTAGGCAGGCAGGTTTTTGTAATGTTTCAGAAGAAATGGTGTCTGATACAGAAGTTGGTCTTTGCAGATATCCTGCATTTCTAGGGAGAGATGCAACTCTCTTAAAGATCATTAAGAGAGCAAGAATAAAGGTGGTCATATCCCATCTGCAGGTCTTCAGTCATGGATTTGAATTTGTATGTGACTAGAGTCCTAATGTAATAATAAAATCAATTGGTGACATTCATTCTTTGGTAATCATGAGACAAAACCACTGTGCATTACACAGTTCCAAAATGGAATCCAGTGACGCATGCTACGGAACTTTCATTATCACAGTTTGCTGTTGTTAGAAGCTGTTATGTTTCCTTTTTTTTTCCCCAAGAAAATTAGGCTTTATATTTCAACCAAGTATTTGAACACAGTAAGAATAACATCTGTTGCACAGAAATGCAATTTTCAAAGTTATTTGCATTTTCACCAATCAAGCTTGGTTTCAGGGAAAAAATCACACTTAATTGTATGACTAAGTGCATTGGATGCCTACGGGGTTGCATAAAAGCGTGAAGGAAAATTCTCTGTAGGGTGGCATATGGAGTGAGCTTCCTGAGGTTTGGAGTGGTGGTTTGAAGTGAGTGAGGTGTGACAGAGATGCACTGGGGCTGGCTGAGTCTCCTCTGGATCAGGAGCCCTCAATGGGGAACCATGGCTTGTCAGGCCACTAAGGACAGACACTTTTAGGTTCCTCGTCATGGTGAACCAAACTGAAAAGCTTCAGTTTGTGTTTTGAACTGGATGGGACGGTGTTGGGAATGCGAGGTAGAGTCCCACCTGCTCCTGCCAGCAGTTGTATTTTCAATGAGGGGTGAAGACTGCCTTCCTCCTTCTTCTTTGGCATGAAATCATCCAACTGTGGGAGGAATTGTCTAGTTAGGTTGGTTAAAGATAAATCACTGGATTGTACTCATAAACTCCCAGAGCGGGTGCTCAACACTGTGCAGTGCTTTGGAGGTGCAGACACTGAGTCAATGTATCCAGGTAATCTCAGGAGATCACATTCCCAGTGCTGGGGGTTTTGGGGAGGGTTGGTCAGTTGTTTTTTTCTATACTGCCTTTACTCACAAAGTAATTTGTCTGCATTTATTTCCATGATTGCTTGTCTGAGCCTTTAGTTTTTCTGAGGAGCCAGGATCTCCTTGGGCTCCTCACCAAGCAGCGTGCGCAGGGCATCCGAGAATTCTTGTCCTGTCTGCTGTCCACGTAGGAAATGTGAGATGTCACATCTTGGTGTTCTTCATGATGAAATGACAACTTCAAGAAGCATTTCCTAGTTTTCCTTGCAAAGGCCAGCTGGTTTTGTGAACACACTGGTTTGATTTTTGTTTTACCCATTTTCTATGAAGACTGTGGCTGTGTCCTGGTGCAGAGCTAATCTGGAGTCTGAAACTACTTCCTACAAATTAGAAGAGTCACATGTACTTGATACCTTTTTGCATTAGAAAACAAATGCACCTGCTAAAAATAATTAGAACAGTCCTAAACAGAACCTGGTTGTTGAAATTCAGCCTAAATGTTTTCATTGCAGTACAGTGGCTGCGATGTGACTGAGGATGTTCTTTTCCAATTGGCAGGTGATAAAGAATTTTCCAATATAATATCTTGAAGACAATGAGGGATCATCACATAATGTGATTTAACTTCAGAATAATTCCAAATTTTGTGAAGAATATCAAAGCATTTCTAATTTATCACTCTGTATTTTGCTGTTATTAAAATTTGAAAAATCTCAGTATTTTTTTTAACTTTCAACTGCTTGTTTTCTTGAAAAAAATATTTTCTTTCTAATAATCTTACTTTGGATTAACTTAACTATAAACATTCCAGGTTTTTTTTTTTCTTAAATCATTAGATATCTTGATTGAGAATAGTTTTATTTCTGACAAAATCTAAATCGGGCTGACAGCCAGAAAAGTATTTGCAATTCCCTGAGAGTGTTGCATGTTTAAAAGCACAGAATGGTTTGTGTTGGAAGGATCATCTCGTTCCAACCCCTTGTCATGCTCAGGGACACTTTCCACTAGACCAGGTTGCTCCAAGCCCTGTCCAGCCTGGCCTTGAACGCTTCCAGGGATGGAGCCTGTTGGAATTTATTGTTGGCCTCTCAAATATTTGCATGGAATCTTGCAGTTGAGTCTAAGAGGAGCCTCTGACATGCTGAGAGTTCACTTGACTCTGTAGCCTATGTTTTTTTCTTGCACAACTAATTGCATTGAGTAATCAGCCAGCTCTGTATTAGATGGAAAAGGTGACTTGGGTGCTGACATCTGGGGAATGTGGTAGGATTTCAGCCTGTAGTAGTTTTCCAAAAGCTGTTTGTACGCTGGCACATCCTCAGGGACCCCTTCCCTGATACTTGAACCCCCTGGGAGTTCCAGGCATGGTTGTGTCTGCAGAACTGTTCCCACTGGGCATCTTCTGTGTTGTTTCAGGAACCCCTCTTCTCTGGAGGGGTCTGCAGGCTTGATACTGTGTCAGTTTAACACTTCCCTGTCTAAAAACATGGTTATTATTCATTGGAGTTAAGCTTTGGGGTCAATTATTTGTGGTGAACCCAGATTGCTTTGGGGGAGGTCACCTAGCGATGAGCAGCTCTCCTCTGGAGTCAGGCAAAGAGCACTGAAATGATCATAACAACATTCAGGTAAAGCTTTGCAAGTCAGATCCTCTGTACCAAACACTGCTTTGTCTTACTATGGAGGGGAGAGGCCTGTAAGAACTATTAACTGTGCATTAACAAAGCCCTCCTAAACCTGAACCAGAAGGGACAGACTGGCTGGGAAAGACAAGCACCCCCAACTCCCAGCTAATTGCTTGCATCAACTCTTTTGGGTCCCTTTTAAAAGCATCCATGGGTTAGGCTAAGCCATACAAAATCCGACTTTGGCCCCGCTCTCGAGTTTTAGTGCGAGGCCATCTCTGCCAGCTTGGAAATGCTGCAAGGAAGTTCAGCAATGCAGAGCATTAAGGGTGTTTGTACTCTGCATGAGGCTCCTCGAAATGGATGCACATGTTTAACTTCCTGCACTGTGAGTAATGCCATTGACTTCCACGACTGCTCATTCCTGTAAGATTCAGTTTATATGCAAGTCTTGCCACTCCTGGCGTATCAGACGCCTGCTTTTAACAGCTCCTTTGAAAGCTAATAGAGCTGGACTTTGAACTTCACTGTTATAATTCCCTGCATTTAGCTTGGGCAACCCCATGGATGCTTAAAGTGATGGCCAGAGACTTACTGGAGTGAAGACAAAATGCTGAGAACAAGGCAAGAAACATTTTTCCTGGAAAAAAAACAGGCTTTCTTCTTTCCAGTAACTGCTACAAGAGAAAATTGGTCTCAAATCATCTCAGACTTGGGCCCAATTCTGCCACCTCTTACTAAACTCCTTTTGGCTTTAATCAGAACAAGACTGGGCTAACTGCATAATTTCCATGCTGCTTTACTGAAAAATTACTCCCTTATTTTAAAAATTGAATCTTCACTTTACGGTGCAGTATGCATTCCTTTTTCTGTCCTAAATTAAGTCTGATTCTGCACTCTTTCCATAAGCAAAATGCCTTAGGAGACTCTTTGAGATTTGCTTGTGTGAGCACAGCAGCCGGGCCTGAGCTGCGATACACAGGATGCTTCAGATAAAGTGATAAAACTGGTGCAGAGTCCAGCAATATCTTTGTAAATATTGAAATGAAGTACTTGCTAGTCCAGAGCTGTACCCACTGTGTGGGATATCTCACAACTCTTCCTGAACCTGTGTCTGAGGCTACTTTATGCATTAAACACAACAAGGCAGTCAAAGGTGTGCATTACATTAAGATAACATTCTTTCAGGGTCACTGGAGGCATCTGGCTGTGCCTTGTATCTCCGCCTGCTTCCAAGACATTTATCTCGCAGGAACACGTGTGTGTGTTTGTTCTGTTACCTAATCATAAAGTGGCATTTAAAAATGGGCCTCTCCTATTAGCTGATGAGGTCGGCTGGCTGGATGTGCAGCTGCCTGGGGCTGGCAAATACACGGCACCTTTGCAGCTGGGGAACTCTGGGCTGCAGTGGGGGAGCGGGAGGCTGTTTGCTGGGTCTGGGATGCAGGATGTGCCACCTGGATCTGCAGGGCCTTTCTTTGGGCAGGGCTTCAAAACCAACACCTTGGCCACAGGGTTGTCAGATGGGCCTGTGACCTGCTTGGCATCGCTCTTGTTGGCCCAGGATATGTTCGGCACCAGCAGCACCAAGACAGCTGCAGAAATGCTCTGCTTACTCCCTCTTCCCCTACTTACTGAAGTGCTATTCCCCTGATCAAAGCCTGGCTATTTGGGCTTACTCAGAATGGTAATTTTAGGAGAACCTTATGTCCTGTTAAAGAGATGTTTTTCAGCTACAACCAACCTCAGTTATTGAATTCGGATTACAAGTGCCTGGAAGAAAAATGCTGCCTCAGGTCCCTCAAATCCACTTCCCAACTCATTTTTTAGGGTCACTGGAGTGGGACTGGTGAGCACCACATTTCTGTCTTTTTAATCCACTGAAGGGGTTTAAAATATGGAAAAGCAAAATATCAGGTCACGGTCTTGTAAAGAGTCACAATCAGTGAAGTCAGTACAGAGAAGCGGCAAGAAGTCTGAAGTGCCCTTTTTCCTTTACTGGGATGGTCCCAGCTGTCCCTGGAGGTGGGACACTGGAACAACAGTGTCACTGATAGTGCCTGGCAGGTAATGGTTCTGAATATCTGGGTAGAAGGGGAAGGAAACAGAGGCAGATGAGAATGTGTATCTGGCAAGAGAGAAGGAAGATTTATTTGAGAGAACTGTCTGAACAGGACACTGAGATGTGCTCCTTGTGCACTGCTGCATGCAGAGAACTGGGGAGGGAAACTTGACTGAGACATGGGGCAAAGATGATGGAAGTCTGAGGTTTTTCCTTTTAAAAAGACAAGACTCAGTAGCTTTGTAAATTCATAGTAATCTGTCACGGAAAGGGGTGATTTCACTTGAGAATTCTCTGTTTAGCAAAATGGGTTAGTTTTTTGGAAGGCTTTAAAATAGGCTACATTAGAGTTTAGAGCCTTTTAAGATCCTCTCATCCCTGGTTTAGAGATGCATACAGTTTTTATTCCTGAAGCTTGCACATTTTAGCAACACTAGCTTTTAATTCATTATACAGCAGTATGGAGCTGTTGAGAGAGACATAGCAGCTTGATTCATTTGAAATCCTAGGACAAATAGGCTTTAAAAAGCAAATGCATTCATTCTGACACTAATTATGTGTCTTTCCCACATGTCGTAGTATCTTGTGTCACAAATTGCTCTCATTTGCTACTCGGTGCAGAATGTCTGAGAGACGATGAGTGCAAAACAATGTGCTTAAAGCAGGTGTAGGACAGGTCTAAAACCTATGAAGAGTCTGGGGGCAGGACAACAAGAAACTTCACACCACAGGGATAAATAAAATAAAATAAATCTTTCAATGAGTACTAATTTTTCCTCGATTTTAGTTGCAGTTTTGCAGCATGTAAAATATGCTGCTACCCGCCCAGCAAACAGAAAAGGAAGGTGCTGGTGAACAGGTGAGCACCTTTCAGGCACATGTAGTTTTTGCAGAGCAAAGGTAGAAGCTACGCTGAGCGCAGACACACTTTTCCATGTATATGAATGCAGAGGATTTGATGTATTTAAGTGAATTAGAAAAACCTCGTGTTACTGAGCCAGCGCTTGTTGCTGGATAATGGACAAGACTGGTATTGCTCTTGTGTAACTAATCCTGTAATAGTGTCACAGGTTATTTGGTACCAACTGGTGTTTCTGTTCTCCTCGGAAAAGAGCACCCTTCCCAGCTCAGAAATTAGAAGTTGATAAAAACCAACATGAGCAAAAATAAATCATTAGAATCAAAGATGGTTTATTTTTAATTTAAGATAAACTGCTTCTGTTTCTTGAGAGAGGCAGAGGCATCCTCATCATGTCCTGGAGTTTGAAGCAGCAAATGTCTTTTCACCTGTGCTGCAGGATTCAAACCTGGCATGCCTTCCACGTAATGCAGTTTGACAGTTCATTTGAAATAAATGTGCCGATAACCCTTAAAAGTGGTAATAAAATACTCTTTGCTCTACTGTACAGATGATTAATACCACTAAAGTAATTAAATTCCATTAGGCTGGGGTTCACATACCCAAGGAATTGGTGCCAGGATTTAGCAGATCTCTAGCGAGGACAAAAGACTAATGCCTTTTAAAGCAATGTTTCACAAGTAAAATCCCAGGAAAGTCTATATTAACTTAGGACATCTGCTTGTTGTGATTGTTTGAGCTATTGATGCATTGGATCATTAGCAGGGGACTGTGAACTACTGTTTTCCTGTTGACAGGGATCTCTCACCAGGAGCTGCGAGGTTTCTGCAAAGGGAGGAAAAGCAGAGCAGGGCAGCCAAGCTGGGGCTGGTGCCTGGGCTTTGACTTACAGAATTATTGCTAACTGTACGCTCTCTGATGGTAGGAAACAGCATTTTGCCCCCAGCCATTTTTCCCAAGATCAGAGCCAAAGTAACTCTGTCTCCTGCTGTTTTGTAGCTGTAGATTCTTAAAGAGTGGCATTATTGTAGTCGATGAACAGTTTGCCCCCGTTCAGATGGCTGCAGTAATGACCCACAGGGGAGGCAGTGCTTAGGCGCTGCTGACAATGTGACCAGGTGCTGCAACATAAGCATTTCATTAAATATTGAAGCAATGGTTTTCAGTTACAGTGGCAAAAAGGAAATTTGGGCTATGTCCAAATATGTGGCTATTTTTTTTTCTTTCAACCTCTTCTAATCACATTATTTTTTTGTCTGACCTTTCTCCTGCTAATTAGCTGCTGCCTTGAGAAGCATTGTGGGTAATATATCCAAGGTAATTCAACATTCCACTTTACACCGTGGTAATCATTCTTAATGTATCAGTGATTTATTTACTGTATAGTTTTTTGTGAACTTAAAATATGCAAACCACAAAAAACAACCCAATCTTTATTTGTACTGTATTTCAAATCTACCCCAAAATATGTAAATAACTTGGATTTCTCTTTGAAAGTGACAACAAAAAAAGATTTGCACTGCAACCTGTTTCACTTCAAGATGATGTAACCATGTAGGAAGCAAGTGTTGTCAGCAGGTGCAGGAGAGGTCTAAAGGCTCAATCCTGTCTGAGATACTCCTGGGTGTAGTGCCTGGGTGTTGTAAAATTGGTTACTCCACACGACTGTGGTGGATCATATTAGATGATGTACAGTGCCTGCTGCTACTTCTGCCCATAGATCTGAGTGTGGGATCAAACGCCACCTTTGGCTAAAACCCAAGGACATATTAAATTCTAATTAAACGTAGCCGTCCTTTGAATGTGGCAGCATGTTTTGAAAACAGAAATTATCACAAATAAATTATCACAATCATCAAGAAATTCCTAGGACCTGTATATTAAGCTGTACTATATATAAGCTATAGCATATTTGCAAAACAAGCTGGCAGTTTTAATTATGCTACCTCTGTTATTATTAATTATTTTTTATTAAATTATACATAACATTAAATCACTTAGAAGTGCAATAGTTTAATTTTTAAAATATTTCTGTTCTTTGCCATGCACAAATACATTCAGTACAAATTATTCCTATAAATATGATCCTGCCTGTCAGAGCCTTTTTTCACAGCTTAAAAATTGTTTAGCAAGATGCAGGTGCAAAAACAGACAGAAAAACATTTTAGGGGAAAAAAATGATATTGCTCTACTAAGGCCTGTGTTTTACACGTGCACTGATAGAGATTCAAGTAAACAGGTGCTGTTCAAAGATACAACTGGTTGTGTTCTAATTCTAATACTTGATATGGTGAGATTTTCTTTTCCTCTCTGAAAAAAAATTTAAATTATTTTTAAGGGTCATAGTCCATTTTTTTTTCTTTCCTTTTAAAGGAGCTTTTTTCTTCTGTTTTATCTTTTAAAGATTTTTGCTTTTTTAAGAAAGAGAAGCTACTACTTAAAAAAAGGAAAGGAGAAAGACTGCAGTGTAAATATGTATAGCAAGAAGGGAGATATCTTGAGATATTTTTAAACCATTAGTTCTTTCTTCATTACACTTTTAAGCTGATGCTGTGGTGCTCAGTCTGGCTGGAATCACGAGGAGGAAAGGCAACAACTGGTTAAAGCTGCAGGGTTATGAAATGCACAAAGCAGCATCTTCTCTATGTTGGAAGGAGCAGATAAACCTGGCAGTGTATGAAAATGTTTCCAGAATAACAATATTACACTGCAGAAATTGCTGTGATTACAAATCTTACCCTGTGCCCTTTGCAGAACTGGCCTATTTCTGCACTTCCAGGAGCAAGCTCCAACTGGTGAACTGGCAGCAGACAAACCTCCAGGTATTTCTGTAAGGACCCCATTTAACTGCAGGGATTTGGGCATTTCCCAGAACGTGGCGTTTGCTGAGGCTCTGGTAAAAGATCCAGTGAGTCCACAGACGAAGTAGCCTGCCAGTGAAATATTTATTATGGGACGAAAAGTGTAGGGTTCAGTTCTTGCAGCAAACCTTCCATGAAGGCTTTAAATGCCTAAGGTTGAATCTAATTTACCTCCTGTTCAAAGAACAGCCTTCAGATAATTGTTAAATATTTATTTTTTTTTTGTGCTTACGTTTTCATATTGTGTGATTTAATATCATATTGCTGCAAATTTTTCATTTTTTTATTTTGATGACAGAGTTTAGTTTGAAAACATAATTTATGCCCCTGTCCCATATGTCAAAATCAATTCTGGATTCAGCAGGATTAGGGTTTTCCTTGACAATTATTACTTGACAACTACTAAACTCTGATTCATCGTGTCACAGCCATGTAATTCTCTGGCAAACAGTTCCATGACTGAATGATTTGGGACTCTTACCCAAACTTTTAGGGTGCCTGTGATTTATTCCAGCTCTTATCCTTGAAACAATATATGGAATGCAAAAATTCAATATTCTTGATTACTGTTCAGTAGCCAGAGGACTTCTTTTCCATCATTCCACTGGGGAGGAAATGTTCTAATGCATATATATACATTATATATATATGTAAATGTTTATATTCATATTTTTTAACTGCCCAGCAAAGTGGCAGGAAATGGGAAAAAAAAAAGTTGGTTTTTCTGCAAACTAGGTGTTCTTATTAGGGCTATTTTTTGGTCAAGATATTAGCAGATCAACAAAGGGATTTGTGGTGGTGTGTGAATATTACAGAAATGCTTTTGGCTGTTTTACTGAACCTGTGGCAAGCTCCTCATGGAAATAAATCGTCTTATCTACCCTGCAGGTACAGGGCAGGGCTTCTGCTTTGCTTCTTACCAATGGCTTTTACTCCTGAGCCTTGCTAACCTGAGCATTATTCTTAGATCAAGGGGAGGATTTGAGTCGGTCTTTTCTATTAATCTGTAAAAAATTTACTGGCCATAAATGTGTCTGTCTTAATGGTGGGGCTTTGTTATCTCTTTGTTTTGTGGTCTTAAGTTTTTACAAGCCATTACCAAGGTATTTGCACAGTAATGGATCAATCACCACCCTGTCCACCTGCTCAGAATTATCTAGCCTTTTAATATATTATTAATGTCTTTGATTTGCAGAGGGGAAGATTGCAGAGGCTATTTGTAGCTGTCTGTGTTGTACACTGAGGAAAAAAAAAAAGAAAAATAAATGGCTTTATGGAGAGACAGTCTCCATGAACAAATATTTTTCATATTGCTGGATTTAGGAAACATAAAAAAAATTAAATGGAGGACTTAAAGGACCAGAACAATTTGTTAAAAAAAAAGTAAAGAAAAGAGGAGGGGGAGTGGAGACTAACAGAACTCTCGGTTGCTGAAGCCTTCTCTTGGTTTTCATGCCTCACCTTGCATTCGTGTGCCTTTTTAGGCTGTTCTGTGCCTTTCCTGTAATAAACTTTCCCCACTGATGAGTTATGGATGCAGAGAAACCAAGGGGCTGTTTTTTGTCTCAGGGTGCACGTTTGCCGCTTTGCCATTTTTTTACATTTTCATTCTTCATGCTGATGAGTCAGTCCAGATTTATATTACCATGTTATTATGGATAGTATAGACTGAGTCTCCTTGAAAGTAATGGCATGTGATTGCTTACCCCATTACTTTCAATGGGACTAAGTCTATGTCATCCTTAGGGACTCCATCCCATTGAAAGTAATAGTCTGAGACTGCCCACATTGTTACTGGGCTTTAAATTGGATTGAATTTATACTGATCTGCAGAGGCCTGCCACAAAAAGCCTCATTTTTAACACATAAAGTTGATAAAAGTTTTTTGCCAGTGGTTGGAAAGTTTAATGAAGTATTTGAAATTGGGTTTGTAATGGTAAAAAGATTGGTTTATGTTGTTCGTGGTCCTCAGTGTTTGACCTGAACACTGACAAAAGAATCCCAACAGTAACATATTTAATGGAGGGTTTTTCTTCTACTGTCCTTTTAATTACTGCTCGTGGATTTTAATTTTTTAACCCTCCAAAAGACTCCTGTTGTGTTTTAGTGACTTAGATATTATATTCAGCTGGACCTTGTCAGTGCCCTATTACTTTCTTACATGTATAAAATACTGCCCTAAAAATGTATATAAATTATGGCACATTGTTTTAAGGAAAATTGCTCACTGCTACTTCTAATAATAAAAATACATTGTACTTTCTTTAGGTAGAAAGTGTCCTTTCCTGAATCAGCAGCTCTTTATCCTATTGGCATAGAATATATTTTTAGGGAAAAATCATCAGTTAATGCAAAAATATTATGGCTTTCCTTCTGATGGCAGCATGTCTGTTAAATTTATTTAGAACAAGAGCTTTACTTCTACCCTTACTAATGTTAGGTGCTAATGTTCCCTTGGAAAATAAAAGTGCATTTTTTTATACTTTTACATAGCCATGAAATGCAAGCAGATAAAATGAAATCTATTCCAGAAAGATTAATGTTACAATGATAATGCACTGGATGAAATGGAGAGACTAAACCCTCTGTTTTTTCTTAAAGCCTTGATCAGGAAGTGGAAATGGTGACTGATGAAATGAGGAAACTTGGCAGAGGAATCCAAAAATGTCTGTGTGTCCTTCCCCCAGCTGTGCCTGTGCTGTCACAGAAGTGATGCCTGTATATCTCCACGATGGTGTGTCCACCTGCACTAAATGCAGGCTGTAGAATAAATACACACCATGCCCCAGTTTAATCTATAATGCATCATACAATATCTTATGAGAAATGCACTTTTCTTAGGTAATCACCATGACATAATTTATTTCAGAAGAGATCACAGCACTACAGCTGTTACAAGTGATTTAGCAATTGAGTCATCAGCAGCATTTTATACATACTCATATTTATTAAAACCCTTCAGAAGCATTAGAACACATTTCAGCCCTATGGAATGAATGGAAAACATGTCTTTAAAGGGGCAGTGTAGACTTTGTTTTATGTTTATTGGAGGCTGCAGTATGGCCAAATGTCACAGGCAGTCACAACTTGCTGTAACTCAAGCAAATAAAACATGCATATAGCCTTCTCCCCACAGCATAATATACCTCCTTTCATCATCAGCATTATTGTAATATTCCCACATGTCACTGCAGGTAATGAGCTGAGCACCTATGCATGGACATGGCTAATATGCAGGTGTATATTTTTAATATGTGCTCATATGTTTGTATCCCTCTCTTTATCAAATGCTTACCCACTATCAAGACTCCTGTCATATTTTTTCCCCTGAATTACTTCAGGCACATCCAGATTTTTAAACCAAAGTGGAGGTTGGGTGTCTTGTGTGTGAAGAACTGTTTCCTGCTGTAGATTCTTTCTGTGGCAGGAGCATAACTGGCAGCTTGCTGGTTTAGGAAGAGGGTGCAGTAAAATGTACATTTTTCCAGGAGGATGGTTGCTGTAGTTTCCCTCTGGATGTGAGAGATGGAAGGATTAGATAATCTTATTTACCAAATGAGACAATATAGCCAAGAAGTGAGTGTGTCCATTTCTTCAGACTCTATCAGCTAGTTATTCTTTCTCCTTATAGACCTTCCTTCCGTTGTATTTTTATGCACATTGCATTTTAAAGAAATATTTTATATGTGTCTGTGTAGTAAAGGCCAGATTCCACCCATCTGGTAAAGAATTCTGTGGTTATTATTTATAAACATTGCAGCAGAGAGGAATCTAAAGGAGGGGCTTGAGAGAGGAGATTGTGGCCTTGCAGTCTGGGAAAAAGCTCCATCCCTGGTAGTGGTGCATGGAAATGGGAGTAGATGGATGGAGGAGATGCAGAGTTCCATCAAAGGAAGGGCAAAATGCCCTAATTTCTGGTAATGATGCCAGGGGAGCTGCTGGAGGGATTTAGAGAAAGTCTAACCAAGTTCATAATGACGGACAAGGAGCAAGAAGTCGAATGCCTGAGATTTGTGATGGGAGTTTAAGTACGCTGGGATTGGGTAAGGTTGGCCCAGAGGTGCTGGAAACCATCAGAGTAACCTGAGCCCTGTGAAACTGAAGAAATGGCAAATGGGTTCAATGCCTTCAGGTTTGGGATGCTCTCAAAAATTTCCCTGAGAGCCCTGACCCCTTCTCAAAAATCCAGTGCATTAATAGCATTTCCCATTGTGCCTCTAAAGTATGAGGGATGCAAAATCAGTAGCTGCTTTAAAAATGTTTAACCCAATACTTCCTGTACTAAGACTGAGGACGATGGAAATTTGGGTTTCCATCCAGAGGGAAATGCTGCTGTTTATTTTGCAGACTCACACTTCAGTGTATGCATGTGTCTATACTTATGCACAGATGTATCATTTTAGAGTCATCAAAAATTTATTTCCCACCCTAAATGCACTATAACTTTTCCTACTCTCATAAACTCTTCTCTCAGGGACAAATGCTGCTTCCCACCAGCAGTCACGCTCTCTGTAACAGCAGCGGTTTCCCAAAATCCATGGGACATTGTGGGGCTGGATCTTGGCAAGACACATAGCTTCACATGTAGTCTGGTTTGAAATTATTGTCCCAAGGTGAAGAAAACTTTAAATAGGAAGCTGTGTCTGCAATCAGAATATTTCATGTGTAAGCCCACTGCTCTGTCAGGGCCTCAAGGAGAGCCCCATACTGGGTGATGCTGATTTGTCTGTGGTCCCTCTTGGTGGTTATGGATCCCAAGAAGAGGGCTGGAAGATTGAGAGGGAGAATGGTATCAGAGGGTGGTGAATGCTGAATGCTGTCTCTTAAGGCATTAGGAATTGTCCTTTAGGACAAATATGTGCTGTGCCATTCATAGGTATCACAGTGCCAGGGCTGCCACCTGTGGGTCCGGGTGTGGGGGCTGCTGTTCCTGGGCCTCTACACCCAGGTTTGCAGGCAGGATTGATGGGAGTTCCCTGGATGTGCTGGGCACCTCCTTCTGTCTCTAACCTGTGTCCTGGGTAGGGGCTGTGGGGTCCAGGCACACTCCAGATTTCCTGCCCTGGCTGTGTTGTAGACACTGTACTTGTAGCATTTGTCTCCTTTGGAGAAGCAGCTGAGAGAGCCAAGTGTGAGGAGGATTAATTAACATTAAAGACTTTCCTGCATTGCATCCAGTAATAGCATCACATCCTAAAATGATGTTAAAATCACAAGATACAGAAACTGTATAGAAAACCAATAACCATGCATAGCCTTTATTTTAGGGTTTTGAACTTTTAACACTACAGGGATCATCTGACACAAGTCAGAAAGGCACAACCATGTTTAAATGATTTCTTGTGGTGATGCATGTGACAAACATGAAATTTGGAGTTGTTTCAACTGTGATTTTTCTCTGTTGCTTTTGTAGATGTATATGTTTATATATATTTCAAACCCCTGACAATTTCAAATTAAGACAGGTGTTAACTTTATCTTCTTGCTAGGTGAAAAATCAGACTTATTTTTATACTTGGAGGATGTTTTCAGCTTAACTCTGGAATTGTGAGCAATATCTGAGTTCATTATATTAGAGTTTAGTGCAGTGAGCACCAGCTGGTATGGAGTTAATGGCAGAGCTGGTGGGAAATGACATATAGCACATAATATATTTAACATGGATTTAATAACACAAAAAACATTTTTCCTCAATCCTTGGCCATATTAAATTGAGAAATATCATATAGTTATTTTATCAGTATTATACCTAAAGGAGGACCTGCTTGTTTTGACAAGGAACACTGTTTGACATGAAAGGCTCTGCCTTAAATAACTGCTTTTCTTACACGTTACAATAATTTTATAACACATTTTGAATCAGTTTGAAAGATGTAGTTCTAGAATTTTTCAAGGCTTTGTGACTAATGTGGGGGAAAAAAATCTTTCCAAGTTGGTGTTTTGCTTGCCTCTTTATTTCCTCTTGGCATGCTAAAATATGATTGGTTAATGCCATAATTTTCATGGATTTGGGAAGTATATTCCAACCTTTGTTTACCCTGTGTTGGGATAATAAAATAACAGGTCTGAGAGGAAGATTAGCAGAAAAGTCTTCTTCTGAAAGCTGCTGGAGGTAAATGTCCAGTAGGAGTGAGTTATTTGGGAGGAATAATCATTTTTAGCAATGCTTTAGGTAAATGCTTAACATTTACATTGTAGCTTCAGTGTCTGTATATGCAGAAAGGAAATGGAGATGCTTGAAATGCTCTCTAAGGTGGGAAGATATTTGTAAGGAAACATAATTTAAAAAAACAGAAAACAAGTGTTTCATGTTTTTATGATGTGTCCTCTCTGTGAGAGAAGTTGCAAGAGTTTATTTATATTTTTCTAAAAAGACTACACAGTCACACAGTTGAGCTATTTTATTTTGTTTCTTCTCCCTCCGCCCCTTTTTATTTATTTAATTTTTAAAAATTTCTCCTTCTCTCTTGTTACCCATATCCTGGAGGTTTTTGAACCTACTGTGAACTGATGGGTCTTATATTATCTTGAAAGTGGCAAGATTTGTGACTTTTCTAATAAGTTGTGACAGTACTTACCACACCCCTGCCTTTCTGCCAAAAAATCTTGGTTTCCTATTCTTCACAGGCATCACTGTTGTTGCTTTAAAATTTTATTATTCATGGTAGCATTTGCATTGTTGGAAACCCAAGCATTAAAAAATCATGAGGTAGGGCTGCAAATCACCTGATTTTTATTTTTATTTTTTTAATGAATACATTTGGTGATTTTGGGCTCTTTGCCTTTTTTATTTTAACCTTCAGAAATATATACTTAAGGCATACTTTCAGTTTCTCTGTGTAACCAGGATGGCTAAAAATTTTCTTTTTTAAATTTAGTTTTTAAAGGGAAAACAGAATTTCTTGATAATAAACAGATTCCAACAAGAAAATCTAGCTCCATGTGCTATTTTGCAGAGGGACAGCAGCTGGGTGCTGCCCATGTGAATCTGTGTCTGTAAACCTGTGCTGGGTGAAAAACTGAGCCCCAGCTCAGCCACATCCCAGGGAAAACTGCAAATTTTGGGATGCACACAGCTGATCCCCAGGAGTTTCCACTAATGTATTTGTTAGGAGAGATCCTGTTGGGAAAGGACAAATATTATTTGCTGCAGTCTGAGCCTGGCCCATCCTGGTAGGTTTTAAAAATCAAGGCTAAGACATGGAATTGGAATTTCCTTCAGAGGAGATGTGGGATGCTGCACTGCCACCAGCTTGTCCCCTGAGCAGGCAGGCTGCCACAGTTGGTACAAGCTGGAGCTTTTTCCATATGAAGAAGTTTGCAGTGACATGAAGTCATAGCAGAATTAAAAACTGGTCTTTGCCAGAGATGGAGGGGTTCAGTTTGGCTTCTGCTAAGACAGATTTTTAACTATGTTTTAATGAGCTTGGTACATGTTTTCATTTATCATATTGTGCTGAGTACATCCAGTATTAGAGAACTGGAGAACATGATGTGAGATTGCACTTGGGTTAAAACAATGAAAAGCTAATTAGATGAAATAACTATAATGTATTAATATTTGTGTTATATTAGGTAGGTTATGGAAGTTGGGTTAATCTAAAATGGTTCTTAATAGAATTGCAAGGGCTGTCTGATTCCTGCATGTGCTGTATGGGGAGCTGACAAGGGATTTTGCTGGGAATCCAGGAAATCTGCATTAAAGTATAATGTTTCCTGCTGAGAGGGATCTGGTGAAGTGGTGGGGGGAAATAACCAATACTTCAGTTCCACTCCCTGCTACACAGGAATACTGTTCCCTGCCTGGTCCAGTTCATATGCAAAAGCCTTTGCCAGTAGCAGAGAGTAAACAGGCATTTTTTCTTCTGTCCATATTGCTGAAAATATTGCAGAGGTTTTAAGAGATTTTTGAGAAGCCCAAATTCTGCATCACTGAAAACAGTAGGAGTTTGAGTTCTAGCAGCAGTGGGAGCAGGATTAGTGGGACAGTGACAAGGGATCATCTCTTTATATTTACTGATCCAAATGACTCTGAACGGAGTTCTCTTGGTGCCTGTGAAGTTACACCAGGAATGACTTTGCCCCACTCCAACCAGTTGTGCAAATGTGCTCTCAGTGCACCTGTTTGTTGCTGTTCCTGGCGTTGTTTTGGGAATGGCAATTGGAGGAGTGGCTCTTCCAGCCCAGACAAACTGGTGAAACAGAGGTTTTAAATTCCCCACTCCATCCTGTACTAACACCATGTCTTGTCATAATCCATAGAGAAAACTTTAGGGGTGTGGAGGACTTGGCATTGATGGGTACTGGGAACCAATTAATAATTTAGCAACATATTCCCAGTTCCAAGTTACCTTGTGGCCTTGAGTTCTTAGACTTGTGATTTGCTGGGGGGCTTTTATTGTTTTTTTTTTTTGTTTGTTTTTTTTTTTTTTTTTTTTTAAGAGACCAGTTCAATTAAGAGCACAGGGCAAAGATCTCTAATAAATATGCATTTTAACACAGTTGAGTATTCTCTGAAANTTATGGGTTTTTTTTTCCTTTCACATTAATAAACCTGAAAGGCTAAATTTTTCCAAATATTTGTAATCCAGCAGTTGTTCTCTTCATCTTCAGAAAAAATCCTGGAGGTCACCTCCAGATTTTCTTTATACCCTGTGACCATCTTGTTCATGGGAATTTACATTAAAAAAGAATAAAAATAAATATTTGCTTTTTCTTGTTTTGACACTGCAATTCTGACCCTTGAAATGGGGCCATTTCTGTAACTGAGTGATAGGAGCCTGCCTTGAGAATTTTTCACTTGCTTGTAAGAATGAAGCTTTTGATAGCTCCAGTTAGGCGGACACTGAGGATGTTTATATAGAAATGGATTCATTGCTATTCATGTTTTCAGATTCTTGAACATTTTAAAAAGATGTTCTGCAATATTCCTTTGAAGAAATAGCACTCTCAATAAAAATGTTGAAGCTATAAATGGAGATAATCTTGCACCATTCTTGTTTGAAAAGCCCAGAGAAAAGAGCACTGTGTAAATGCAAGTGTTCTTCAGACCTTTGCGCTGCCTCCCAGCTCAGGAACCTTCACCCCTCTGGAACACAGCAGCACTGATTTGGAAGGGTATTTTAATTTTTGGCAGGCACATCATCACACCCAGTGAAGATAAAGAAGATTTAGATCTGAACTATTATATTCTAAGCAGGCTACCAGGATGTCTTTGTGAATCGGGGGCATTTGGAATTGTCTCCCTGCCAACACATATTCCAAGCATGCATTACACTTCACTGAGATGGGTAAAAAGGAAATACTTATATTCTACTCCAGAAAATATTTCTCCTCAAAATTATTTTTTGCATATTATTTGTATTAAAAAGGGATGAAAGAAATTTTTTTTTGCAAAGCCATGCTTCTGATTTGGCTGGTAATATCATAAATAATAGTATTTGAAAATGTTTCTTTGAATAGGCTATAAAAATAATTTTTCCACCCAGTTTTTCAGAAGATAATTAAAATACGACAAATCAAAGTAATAGAAGCCCTGAATAAAAATTTTCTTAAATGTAGTACACAGCTTGCATTTAAAAATGAAAACCACTGATTTAGTTAAAAATACATGCATGGGAACGCACATTAGTTTAAAATTTGGAGCACTAAATTATTGTAGACTTGCACACATAGAGTGTATGTATTTTGGGGGCAGAGCATATTCTTTCATAGCTGTATTTCCAAAATTATTCTCTCAAATAATTTAAAAACAATTAGAAAATGAATCAGAAGTGTGTGCGTGTGTTTGAATGAGCAGACATGAGTGTAAACAGCACATTTGTAAAATATCTGTAAGGTGCATATATCTGCAGGCTGAAATGTTATCATAAATATTCAGATTATAATCTGCAATGTACAGAGTAGCCATGCATTATGCAAATCCATGTCTGTATTCTGTAGCAGATAGATATAGAATAGTTTCACTAAGAAACAGAAAGCATATGGCATCTCTGTGCTTAATATTGTCAGGCTCGGAAGTTAATTTAGGACATTTGATGGGAAGGATTTTTTTTTTTGCCTGTAGCCTGTCACATTTCGGATGATGCACAACCACCTCGGCAGAAAAATATATTGAAATGGGTGGGATGTCTTTGTCAGTGGGAGTTTTGTCAACTAATAAAGATGGTGCGTTTTGGCCCGAGCTCTGTTTAAAATAAATTATACTTTTTGTCTAATGTAAAATTAAAATGAATAAACATCATAAAGCTGAAACCTATCCTAGTGGCTGTTTGAAAATTCCAGAGATGTGGCACTAGGGAGCGACCATCATTCCAGTGCAAAATGTGCCGAGCTATTTTCAATGGAAAATGAAGAGCAGAAATAGAAGACTGAAATAACAATAGGCTGATTGCTTTCATTTTTTGGTGTGTAGTTTAACATTGCATTAAAGAGAACAACTGAGTTCCTACATTTTTCCTATTTTCTTGTCATGGATATATTAGCATTACATGATGCATACTAATTATAAAGTTGGCTGTAACAAGAGTTCCTCTTGTGAATCCATTTAAGAACTGATTGTTTACTATCTTTTTCTGTAAGTATAAAATTTTAATTATGCCACTGACAGGAACTGTGCGTGATACAGTGCTCTACATTTATCACTGGGAGAGGGCCAGTTGCAGAGCTGTTTGACTTTGGAGAAATCCTGATGCGCTTGCAATGTTGAGCAGCAGGTGCCACATTATTATGTACAGAAAAGCAATTAGGAAGCATATTGGATGAATGGGGAGTGCATTAATATTAGCAAGTACATTTGTCAGTGGTTTTGATGCGAGTCTTTTTCTTTTCTTTATGCAACATTAAGATTGTGGCTCTCATAAATTCTCCCCTTAAATTGCCATCTGTTCCCTTGTCATGCAGTAGTGAGGTAGAGAAAAGTTTTCTTGACAAAATGAAAAGAATTTCTTTTATTTAAAGTAGAAGCAAAGCAGCCTACACAAAGTGAGAGAATTGTAGGTTATGCAATTGAGCTTTGTATGTGTTAAGTAATTACTGTTGAATGTAACATTAACTATTGAACGCTTACGATCCTTTTTTTCCCCCTCCCCCTGCTAGATTTCAGTTTTTCAATGATTTTGTGTATTTTTAAAATATGGTGTGAGACAGTTTTAAATAAATTGTACAAAAAGGCTGGCAGCCCAAGCTGGGTGTCTCCACTGCAGGGTTTTGGTGGGGATCAGGAGCAGGCTTTTGAGCATTGGCCCTACATCCCGTGCTTTGGCCACATCCTGTTGGCCCCACATCCCAGGCTTTGGCTCCCAGTGCAGAGCAGTTGGCCACAATGCACATGGGACTGAGCACAGAGGCACAACTCTCTGTGTGTGTGTGTGTGTGTGTGTGTGTGTGTGTATGCCACTCACAGGTGCTGGGTCTTGAGACCAGACAGGGATCAAATAAGTGCCCCAAAATGTGTCTGGGGGTTGTAGGCATTGGCTCTTGCACCCCAGGGAGCTGGGGAGGGCTGTAACACCTGATAGTGCACATGTAGCTGCAGTGTCCCAGCCTTGACAACCTTATGTAAAGCTCTTCCCCTAACTCCATGGGTATTTTATCTCAGAGTATGAGAATGATCCAGCACTACCATCTTCAAACCCAGGGACACAAAGCTTGTTGGAGCTGTGTTCCACCTGGGAGCCAGTGATGTCCAGGCAAACTGCTCCAGGTCTTCAGTCGTTGGACTCTGTATCAAACAGTGTATGTGTAAGAATAGGCTTTATTTTATGGCAATTTCAGAACCTCTGCCTATTGTTCTGGCAAGGAGATTTGTCTTCAGGGAGGATTGGCATGTGCCTCTGTGAGAAAGAGGCTATCTTAACAGAAAGGCTGGAAAACATCAAAAAAGAAAGGCAGAAAGCAATAAAATGTGGCATAAAATGTGGTTTTATGGAGGCACGTGGGAAAGATACTATATCTGACTCCCTTTTTTTCCTGCAAATATGGAAAAAGGGAATACCACTCTTGTATGTATATTGTGTTTCTTTCACCCTTTGCTGTAAATATTTTCATTCTGATCATTGCAGACTGGTGTAGAACTGGAATCACTCGTGGTCCAGACAGGACACAACAGTACAAAGCCTTCTCTGCTGACAACGGCATTCTCATGTTTTGTAGCTCAGTCTTTTGTGTGTTTGTGTTGATGGGGAAGGAGTTGGTTCAGCCTGTTTGGGCTCCCTCCTCTGTTTCCATGTCAGCCAGCATTCATGGGAAATAAATGATATGTTCATTAAAAAGTGCAGTACTGGTTCTGGCAGGCAGCTTAAGTAAACCAGTCCTACTTCTGAGCCACAGCAGTAGTGGAACTTTTAACATCTTTTCCTTCTTCTTTGCTCATCTCCCTGTTGAGTAAACTCTTCAAAGCTCAAGACAATCTGTCTTAGAAATGCTGTGAAGTGAAGAACGAGCAGCGGGAGCTACAAGTGGTGGCAGCAGCAGTTCTGAGGATACTTTATAGAGTTGGATCATGGCTGGTTACAGGATTAGCTCCATTGGCAGGCTCTCTGAAAATAAAGTAGGGGTTTTCTGTGGGACTGAGCCCTCACTTCTGTTTGGCTATTTATGAAAAAACACAGTCGGTTCTTCTGCTGTGGCAGACCTGTGGGATTTCTGTTCCCCTTGTCTTTTTGTTGGCCATTCTCCAAGAAGTCCTGGGATGCTAGACTGGCCCTGTGCTGTTCTCTCTGAAATGGGAGGTTGTATCTGTTTCTGCCCATTTTTTTCAGGTTTTTTGTTATTTTCTCTTTGGTCACCATTAGTCTCCCTCACAGGTTGTTTTTCTAACATGTCCTCAATCACTACCTAATCTTTACATACCATAAGGCTCTTCACTTCCCTTCTGTTCCAATTTCTTTTTCCCAACAGCATCTTTCTCTCACGCTCTGGTGCATTGTTTCTCTTCTGTCAATACACAATAGCAGTTCTTACTCTTTGTGTGTGCATTCCTGTTGCTCTTTAATATCATGGCTAGGATCTGATTTTTGCCACGTTGTGCAGTTGCTTTTCCCCTCCCATTCCTCAGAACATGCAGTGGCTTCCTGATCTCTGTGTGCCGCCGGATTAAACCTCTCACGCTCGTTTGTGCATCTTCCTTGTACCCAGCTCACTGCAACCCCTTCGATTCAGATAGAGCTCATCATACATGAACAGATTGCATCTGCTCAAAAAAGAGCCCCAATCCACACAGTATTCATTTAACCAGCAGTGATAGGAGTGAATTCATTTGAGATTCATATGGATGTCATAGACTGTGAGTTACAGTGTAAGCATCAGTTAATGGACACTCGCAGGGAAGTGTTTCCTATCAAATAATACATCACTGAGCTACATGAAGTGGTTTATGTATTTTTTTTCCCTTCTATGATTTCATCATGGCTAAGGAAGGTATGATTGCTTGGCCTTGTATTTCTTTAGCAAGCAGCGTTGCTTAATGTTTTATTGATGTATTTTTAAATAATTTATCTTTAAACCTTTGTTTAATGGATGTATTTTTATTCAGAATTTGATACCAGAGAAGGTAGGTCTGACAGTTCATGTTTGCACTCTGACAATATTTCTCTTGTGAACTTTTTTTAGCTCTCTTAGATAAACAGTAATTTTACATTTTTTCATCTCTATTTTTAATTACCCTGTTGATCATTTTAAGTGGCTTATATTGATATTTAACAAATGTATTAGCCAATGTGAACAACAGTTTATTTTGCTTCAGCTCTATTTCAATTTCTGCTAAAAGTAATAAATATAAAAATAAACAGTCGTTGCTGAGGGTACTGTCATTAAGATCCAAGACATCTCCTAGAGAAGGTATTAATGCTAATACTGAAGTGTTCCATAGGTGGGATTTCCACAGGCGGCCCTTGTTTCCGAAAGCCAGTCCTCACTGAATTGGGCCGATGGTTAATACTTGAAACGTGTAGATTAAAATATATTCCAAGGTTTTTTTGGGTGCTACCAACTTTGCCTGGATCATATGTGGAAATATCTATTTATAATATCTATTTATTCTCCCACTGGATGAGGTGCTTTCCAAAGCACCTTCCTTGGCTCTATGTAGCTTTTCCCCATGGCTGGTGCAGCAATGGGGCAGGGCTTGGGGGAACTGTGGGATCCCAGTGGGAACTTCATCCCAGTGGAATGCAGTGGGGCTCCCCCATTCCTCACAAGCTGGGCACAGGCACAGGTGGGGCAGGAAGGGAGGAATGTTTGTGGTCTGTGTACACTGGAATTAAAATAAGCACAGTGAAAGCTGTATTGAGAAAATTAGGAAACACAAATCAACAAGATGAGAGAGAAATAAATTGAGAATCTTCTAGAGGAAAACTCTTCCTTAGTGGTATCGATCTGAATTCTCAGAATGTGTTTTCTACCTTGAAAAATAGATTGAGAATAAAAAAATATATCCTGTTTTGTTTTTTTTTTTTTTTTTAAACTTGGGATGTTTGTGTGCTTTAGCAGTGTTTCTGCTGGGTTTCTCTGTATTTAGCCCGCTGAACATTTAAGGCAGTATTTAAAACACAAGAAATATGTGTAATGTTGAGCTGATGTTTTGGGTGTAGCTTGCTGTAAATATATGAATGTACACATTATCTTCTCTGAATTAAAAAAAATAATGAAACAAATAGAAAATGTGCTGTCCAGCCTGTATTTTTGCCATGTTTTATTCACTATAAAAATAGTGTAGAGATTCACCACATCAGCTATTGTACAACTTGGCTATGTTTGAACTAAAGCCCCACCATCTTAAGACAACACTTTGATGTGGGTGTTTCTTTAAGTCTTAAAGGCACACACTGCACCATCAAAGCTACACCTGAACTTTAGGGTATTTACCTTGCTTAATGAGGAATGTTTTCCACATTTTTTTCCCCGTGACATTTTTGTACCGCACAATGTTTCTGTGTCTTCTTTTTCTATTTAAAATTTAAAGAGCTACATTTGGGAGAGGAACAATGTAGGTAAAAGAGACCCCTGGAGTGTGTCTGATGTGATAGTTCTCTTCTGTGGCACCATTTTTCCTCCTGCTGTGGGAGAGCTAAATGATAGTGCCTTATACCTTACTGAATAAAGGCGAGCACAGTTTCCAGCTGTGAACATGTGATCAGGTTTTGTGTTTGATTTTTGCACACAAGTGTACTCCTGCAAGCATACCCACACACTCCTATGCAAACACTCCGGATGGGAATGATTGTTGACTCAGTCATTAATCTCCCCTCAATTAATCACATTAAGTATTAAGGTGCCTTTCTATGCAGAGAGGGACGACAGCCTTTTCTGTTTTACCTTCGTGCAGAATCCCTACACAACCAATTTACTTTCTGGCTAAAGATGTTGAAAGATGTGTTGAGATATGTTGTTATATGAAAACACAGCAGAACACTATTGTCTGATCCTGAAACCCTCTGAGGATTACTCAGTAATCCTATTGATATTGTTGGGAATAAAGGTTGCAAGACCTAGCTCCTAATTGTTACATATGTACGAAGAGTAACATATAACGTTTATTCTGATCTTTCATGAGTGTTTTATTTTTTGTGCTGTTTATCTTTTCAATGCTGCTCATAAACCATAACAGTATTCATTCTCTGGACAGAGCATGGCTTGTATTTCAGTGCTATTATGGTGACTATGACCACATTTCTTAGTTAACCAAAAGATTAAACAAATTAAAATCGTGCCTTTTATTTTTCCTCCCAAAATGAGATCCATTGTTGTGAAAGCTGAAGATCTGCACTTGTATTCTTCAAGAGTGTGGCATGTCATGTTGTTTGTTAAACACCCAGGACTCATAATATCCGTCTCTCTGGCTCACTGAGCAGCAGAAAAAAATGGGTCCTGAAGGAATACATTCGGAGACAAAGAAGAAAAGTTATTTTATTTTTAGTGATCAGATGGCATAATTGTTGGTTGGCGTTAAGTGGCTCTGAATATGAGGGGAGGGAGGATTAATTTCTGAGTAAATGAGCAACATCTGAAATCACCAGAGGGGCCTGATCCTTTCAGCATCAGCAATGGTGCAGTTGTGCCATTGATTTTTTTTTAAATTTTTTTTAATAATTTTTACTTTAAGAAAAGAAAAGCCAGTAGCTGTCATGAAAGACTTGTGCTCCTCAGAGCGAGCAGCTTGCTCCCTGCAGGCTCACTGGATCTCTGAGTGCCACTACTTGTACCTTCAAGGCACTTTGCTGGGCTTTGTATTCAGACACCCCTGAGTTCAAGTGGTGCTGGGAACGTGACGGATCCCTGGTAGCACAGACAAGATCACTGCAGGAAAGGACAAACGAGGCCTGTGGTTCACAAGTTCACCTTGGTTTTGTGCTGCTGCCCATCAGCATTGCTTAAGTGTGATTTTTGTCGGTTTTGTGTCATTTTCCTTTGTTACGTGATGAGGATGGATGGGTTTGAACTTTGCAGCAATTAGAGATGGCTGGAGGGGTTGTGTTTTCAAATGTTTGCTTTTGTGAGAAAATCCAGATTTGGGATGCTCATGATGGAAGCTTGCTCTGTGAGCAATGATCAGCAGGTCCCCAGAGGTAGCAGCAGCAAGGATATAAAATAGCAGCAATCTGTAGACACCCGTCACAGATGAAGTTTCAGTGCTGCAGCAATGTCCAGGTGGACCCTTCCATCCCTCCACCTGCCTCAGGTGTCTGCAGCATCAGAATCTGAAGCCAGGCAGAAAACCAGAATGTGGCCCAAGCCCTGTAAGTCACTGACCAGCAATGTCCATCCTCCACTAATTAAAAGGATTAAACATTCCTTGTGATGCTGCAGCAGGAATGCATCACACACTTCAGGCACAAGAGGAAATAAGAGAATAAAAGCAACAAGCAGCTCTGGCAGGAGCAGAGCGAGGGCTCTGGGCAGCAGGTGCACTTGGCAAGAGGGTGGGAAGAAAATGCTGTGGCTTTGGCAGCTGCTCTTCAGTATCTGCACAATGTGTAGCCAGGGTAGAGCTGGTGACAGTTCCTGGAGCAGGGAGTGCTGAATGGTGCTCCCAGTCACCAGTGCCTTTCCCCTTGGATCCTCATTCACACCTGTGCAAATAAGAACACAGCAGGGGCAGCACCGAAATAGAACAGATCACATATTTCTGTGCACAGTGCTGTGCCATGGCCTGACAGCCAGGTAAGAGCAGGAGAAACACTGATTGGGGATACACAGGGAAAAAGGCTTTCTATTTTCCCTGTTTTCCCCCTATTTTCCTTCCCCTTCCATTTGTGTGTGTACTTGTATCTTTATTGGTTATCGAGACTATCTTCATTCTTCTAGCCTGAGCACAGACATTTGGGAGGTTTTGGAAGGCTTCCAGCAGGAAAAAATAGAACTTCTAGATCTGGATCCAGTCCCTGTTAACATCAACATCAAGACTCTTCTTTGCTTTATAGGAACTGAATCACACACTTGACCTGTGTGTAGCTGTCAGCGCTGTCTGTGTCTGACAGATGCAGCCTTTTTAGCAGCAGCAGCAGGATGATTTTTACCAAGCCTGCTCTGGAAGAAGGAGAAGCAATGGAGCCTGAGCAGACAGGGACACTGTTTGTGTTCTTAGAATTAAACTGGAGGGTAGTGGAGGAAACCAGACAGATATTGCAGGAGGTAGCACCCATGGATGCAGTCAGAATTAAGTGTTGCTTCTGATATAGCAACAAACACTGTGTATTTATGAGGGATTTTACTTCAGATTCCCAGGAAGCAAGAAAGCAGCACTGCTGTCTTTGAACATTCACAGAATCATTTAGTTTGGAAAAGACCCTTTAAGACTGAGTCTAACTGTTAACCCAGCACTGCCAGGGCCACCCCTAACTCATGTCCCCGAGGACACATAAAATTGTCCTCGGCCCATTGATCCAGCTTGTCCAGATCCCTCTGCAGGGCCTTCTCACTCTCCAGCAGATCAACATTCCCACTCAACTTGTCTGCAAACATGCTGAGGGTGCATTTGATCCCCTTGTCCAGGTAATTTGGCAGTGTCTTAGCTAAAGCAGATCAACATGTGCAGTCATGGCGTACTATGCAAATCTGTTTTATTGCAGAAATAGTGGTATTTAACAGTTACTTCAGAGGCTCTCTTAGAACCTTTTCTGAAGTCTTCGTTTAACCAAGCACAGTGCAAAATAGGTTTCTCCAAACAACCAGGACCTTAAAAAAAATCCTGTCTGTCAAGAAGCCAGAGCATTAATTTCCAGCACAGAAAAATGGCTGTCTGGCCTGCACATGTGGAAAAAGGCTTCAATTTGTGTGTGGTCACTAATGGTGGTGCCTGACAACTCCTGAACTCCTGCCTTTGGAGGGAGGGCTTTAAAACTGCCTCAGTTCGGAAGCAAAATTGTATGTACTGGTTGACAACTGAAAGTTTCCAGCTCTCCCATCTTCATAAATAACACACAATTAGCAACAATGTTTTTCTAGAACTTTCAGACAAACCTGTAGCAGGATGCTTGTAATTGGTGGAATTTATTCTTTAGATTGCTGGATTTTGCTCTAATTTAAATCACTAGTGTGAAAGCATTGCTAAAAATATTAAGGAGGACAGGGATAGGTAAAACAAATAAGGACCAGGGAAGTGAGGTGCAAGACTTGTGTCATCTTGGTATTGAATAACATTTCCCAGGCCAGGGCCCTAATGGATTCTGAGTCCTTTGTATTGTTTTTTGGGTTGCCAAAACAGGCTTTGAACGTGCCAAGACACCTCTTAATGTCTGAGTTTATTTTTTATCGAAAAATCTGTGTCTCTGACAGCCGACTGACAGCAACAAGTGAAACGGGAAGGGAAACCAGCCTGGTGTCCCGAACAAGCTGGCAAAACTTATTTGTCTGGAATCCATTCCGTGCCGTTCCCATGAGCTGAAACATGCAGGGTTTTTGTTCTGTACACAGCCAGGAATTTATGTCATCAAGTAACTGTAGGACTGTACTATTTAAAGCAGTTTTGGTATACTGGTGACTGGAGTGAGAAGTGTGGAATCTGTTACTGTTAGATTAATTTCAGGATTTTCGATAGTCAGTCCCTTACACAACAGGAATTGGAGACAAAAACCCCTGGACGTGAGGTGATTGAAATCAATTGATACTGAAGTCCTTGGAATGATGGCAGCAGCTGAGAATTTGCATTGAGATCTTCAGACTGCTGGGCTGTGGGATCAGCTCTGGCAAAGAGCTGGAGTTAATGGAAATTGTTACCACCTGTTTTCTCTGAAATAATTTCCCAGAGTCATTCTGTCTTTCAGCAGGTATGTCTACCTCATATTGTACATAATTTCCACCAGAAGAAAGGTCAAGACTCTGTGTGGAAGGGAACTGAACTCTTCTTTTTTTGGCTAGTCTGTGAATAAGAGAAATTTGCTCCTTAGCAGTACATATTTTACATAAAAGTCTATTTTCTCACAAAGGAGAGGATATGCCCTCAGAGGGTTTTAGAATGGGGTGTTCCAGGGCCAGGGAGCACTATTTTAGCTCTGCAGTACAGGTAGTGATTCTCCTGACCTGTGCTTATATAAAAACAGAGCAAAAGTTCATGTAACAGATCTGAAGAGTTGGAGGGGAAGAATCAGATGCCTTGAAATATTCTGTTACCTTTGTGTTAGAATAAAGAGGATTGTGAAGGTTATGCAGAATGTAACTTAACTTGGTTTTCCCCCGAGTGGCCTCCGATGTTATCTTCACTTAGCAGGAATTCCTTGGGAGCTTTTCTCAATGTGTAGTTATGCACTATTTGTCTAATTATAAAATCGAGTGTAGTTATGGTCTCTCATGTGTGGCTGGATAAAACTGAGAAGAAATGATGAATACAAGAAGTAAGAAGAAAGGGTGACAATGAGCAGTGACTGGTTCCATAAGCAATTTCTGGTACCTTCTGAAATTTTGGGCAATTTGCAGCCCTTCTGGAGGGGGTGGATTTGCTAAACAATTGTGTCAAGGTTTCATATCTTTTAAGAGGCGTATGGCAAAGTGGGCCTGGAAGGTGTGGCAGCTGGCCAGGAGAAATGGAATGAACGTGGGACTAACTTTGGAGGCTGAGTGATTTCTAGAAAGAGATTAAACCACCAGCTGGTGACTAGAAAAGGTAAATAGGAAAAGTGTAGAAAGGAATTTCTGTATAGGGGAATTCTAAAAAGGGTATGAAAGAGCCTAAAATAGCAGGAAGGGGACTGTGCTCTGCCATTGAGATGCAAAGGGAAAATGTCATTTAAAATCAGGTGGACTGTTATCTCAGAGAAAATGGAAACAAAGCTGAGGAGCCCAAGTGTTGTGAAATGACTCTTCTGAAACTGTAGTGTCAGCCCTGGTCAGTGATCTCTGCTCTGCCCCAGCTGCCAAAACAGGGTGATCTCTTATCCTTTGGGGGATGTGTTTGATTTGGGGAATTCACCCACTCCTTGCCTTAAGTGAGAGTTTTGTTCTGAAGAAGAGAAAGCAGCTCTGCTCTCAGCTTGCTGAGAGATCCTCCCGAGCATGAATTGAATGATGCTTCTTCTGAATTTGCAAATGGGTTGAAACAATAGCTCAACCAAGCACAGGCATTGTCCCTTCTAATCATAACAGCCTGTTAACTAGAAGACCTAATTAAGCAGTTCAACAGTTAATAACAACCCATCAGTTAGCAGGAACATTGAGATAATATGTTTGTCCTGTTATCCCAGATTACCTTCCCAAGCTCTGGTAAAGAAAGTGCAAATGCTTTTTGCTGCCGGGATCTACAATTTCTGTTATAGGACAAGAACTTCCTGGCATATTGAGTATTGAAACTGTTGTAGTAGTGGAAATAAAAATCAGATAAATGTTGTCAAGTTTAGGATGTTAATGTTTGAACTTACCAAGTTCAATAAAACCTAAACTTCTTAATTTTTATAGGATCATTCTGGAATTGAAAATGTTTTATATGAAGATAAAAGAGCTTTTGCTTCTTGAGCAGTAGCCAGTTTATTGGAGTAAAACGTGCCTTTTGTATTTTGGGTTGTTATTTAGTTTTCTATTTGGTGTAATTAAAACCACACATACATTGATGCTGTATTATGTGTCTCTATGAAGGATGAAAGAGGCCAGCCATGGGCTGCATTTTGTTATGGAATTAGTTTACAAGTACTGAAGAAAGAGGCTACTTAGACTTGCCAAAACATGCTGTCTGCTCTTGAGCTGGATGGGGAAGACAGGAATGCCAGTAAGGCAGTCACCTGAGGTCTTTATTCATCAGCCAGGGACTTTATTCTACACCTTTAAGTACAGTTTGCTTGTGCACATTTCAGAGAGCTTTGGCAGAATTGGAATGGGAATGTGTATGCATTTTCTTAGTCAACAAGAGGTAGATGGAATATGAGGAGACTTCACTGAAGCATAGCTGTGAAAATGGCCCTCTCATCTTAATGATCCAGGAAGTGAAATTCCTGGCTCCAGGCAAGGGGAAATGCATTGGGTGATGGGCTATTCTGCTGCGTTGAGGACAGACAGCTCCAAAGGGCTTCCATCTATCAGCCAGGGTGTTGTCCAGCTCTTTGCCTACAGAAGCTGAAGAGGCAACACATAAAAGCATAAATCTAAAAGTCAGAGGAAGAATTCAGTGTGGTAAATGGTGCTCTTCTGAGTAGTAATATATTAAGGGGGGGGTATTTTAATGGTAATTTGGGGGGGGTTGTAGTGGTTTTTCTTTTTGTTCATAATTTAAGAAAACTGAAAGATGGATCTTTCTTTCATTACAAATAAAGCCAAAAACTTTACAGAATCCCTTGATATTACCTTGGTAACTGATGCCAGTAACTTTGAGGGTGCAGTTCTTGGGTTTGATGTCAAGCAGGTGCTCCTGTGTTTTGTGGTATCAGCCTGAATGTGGTGAGAGCCCCTGCTGTAGTCAACTGACCCCATTTATTCTTTCTTTGCTGGAGGAGACCTGGTGAGATCACAACCAGAGGTGGCATGGCTTCAGAATTTCCAGTGAAATGATTTATAATTTCATGCAAGCAACTGCAGCCGGTAATTGCGTAGGACAACTCTGGCAGTTCACAGAGAGCCCAGACGTCTCGGGGCAAGAACTTGATGTCTCTCCTAATTCCTGATGAATGACGATCTTTCACATCAGGCAATGCCATTTGTCAGCAAGTTGTGTCCTCACAGATCGTGCTACTGTAGCTGAGATAATGAAGTGTGATGTTCAAGATTTTGTCCTAAAAACAACAACAAAACGCCTTCATATTGGGTCACTGTTATCAGCTGAAATTTATTGCGATTGAAAGAAGCTGGGCAGATGTTAAAATGCTCATGCTACCCATGAGCCAGGGGGTTCCTCTGTTTATTATTTCCTGGCTGCTTGGCACATTCTTGTGACGCACAACAAACCCCCATTATGAAGGATTATATGATGAGGCAACAAGCATGTGAAAGATAGCAACCAAATGGTGACTCCCAATTACATGAAAAATTACTATAATCACCCCTGCTGTAACACCCGTCTGTTGGCAAAGTGGTTGATCCCCTTGAAAAGCTTTAGAAGACCCACTGTATTAAATAAAAATCTCAGTTCTGTGTGTAATCATAAAAATTAACACTGTCACTTTAAAAAAATCAAATTGGTGTCCTAAAGGGAAACCTACTAAGCTGTGTAAAGTAGCTATTATGAAAATGTTTAGCCTTTTGAATGTATTTCAGACAGCATTTGTGTTGCCAGATTTGTCAGCCAAAAACTCACTAAGCAGATTTGTCAGTAGCTGAGGCCATAATCTGTAAAACAGACATTGGCATAGAGATTAAAGATCAAGCGAATTATATAGTTTTTGTTACCATATGCCAAGATTCCTCTTCTTTAAAAAAAAAAAGTTTATTTTGTGCGGGCTGTATCTTAAGGGCTGCTGCTCTTTCTCCTTTGTTGTCTCAAACAGTGGAATTTCCTGTCAGAAAAGGGAAACTGTTTTATTCACATACTTCAGGCTCAGTGTAGCTGTCACCCTTATACACTGCTGAGTTCTGCAGAATGTTTCACAAAATCAAAGTTCTGTATTGCAGTTCTTGTGCTTCATGTGTGCAATACCTGGGCCTGCTGCCTTCTCCAGCAGAGAGGGCTTCCCAAGGTGGAATCAAACAGGAAAGCTGGGCATCCTAAAAACAGGTCATGAAGAATGAGTAGCTCTTGATACTGCCATCCATTAGGAGTCACTGCTTTTGGGATGGGAGACTGTGCTGGGACACCACAGGTTTGGGGGCAGGATTGACAGAAATTCATGGCCCTCTTGGTGCTGGGACCTCCACTGCTTCTGGAGTTTTGTATCTGCATAGTAGTCTGGAAATTGGGTCTTTGGGGTCTTCTTGCTCTAAAATACAGACTTTGGTCACTGGTGTGGTGCTGGTGATGTGATTGCACAGTCACAACGTTCATGGATACTTGAACACCTGTGTAGGTCGGCCTGGGCATTCTTCCATGCTCCCTTTATGCCATTACTCTTGTGACTGACAACATTCCATGCTGCAATCCTACAGGCCAGTGGGAAAGCCACTGGGTTGTGCAAAAACTGCCTCATGTGGAGCCATTGCATGGATGTGAGTGTAAAACTGGAATGAGCTCCCCTGGAAGGCTTAGGCTGCTCCTGCAGGTGCCTTTCTGTCCTCAGTGCTGTACATGGGGTGCCAAGAATCCCATTGGGATTGGGTGCAGAAGATGGAGACAAGCCTTGTATTCCCACTGCTCTGTGAGCTCTGCATTCTCCCAAAGCTTCCTGCATTTTTGGAGGTGGTGGCAAGGCAGTGTTTGTGTCCAGTGCATTTCTTCCAGTGCTGTGGAATGACTTTGTGTTGTGTGTGTTACCCCTGCATAAAAGGTATTTCTAATGTAAGCCCGGCCCTGTGGGCCTTCAAAGGGCAGACACCACACTGAGCCTGGAGCCTTTGAATCCCCACAGGAAGGACCAGGCAGAGTGCATCACAAGTATTAAAATAGTCAGATAGAGGACTTCAAAGTTACTGCACTGACTTGTTCTGGAGTGTGAAGTGCTGAGTTCTCTTTTAAAAGCCTTTAATCAGTGCAGTGTTCATCACACAGATGTTAGCAGCAGTGCTAGAGCTCCTAATTGTAATTTAAGTTATCCCTGCCTAAGGGCTTGCAATTAAATTATTAGACTGTTGCAGTGAGTCCACGGATCCTGGTTGCACCTTGAGAGGGGGTATTTTCTGGTGTGATGAGAAACAGTGGTTTCTCCTGGGAAGCAAATGTACCATTATGTACTTATTAGGTCCTTGATTAGATCCACTACTGATTAGCAAACAGACTTTGCAAGAGAAAATATTACAGTAGCTTCTGTTGGCTTCTCAAAACCATTCTGCAATGAAGATGAAAACAAACCAAGCCTAAGAGTAGCCACTAACTTTAGTGTTCAATTAAAAACTTACTCTTTTCAAGGCAACCACATCATTAACCCCTAACTCACAACAGGGAAAAGATACATACAGCTGTGTAGAAATCCATAAATGTGTGTATTAAATACACATGGCATGCAAAAGTGTTAAGGACTTATGTAAACAATCTATATGTGTGTACACACACAAACCCCACATACTTGTATATATGTTGATTCTTAAAACCCACACACAGATACTTTTTCTGAAAGACCTATATTTTCATTTCACTGAACATCTTACTGTATTTGTTTTCCTGAGAATTTCATTTCTGGTTATGGTTGTGGGGAGTCTTGAGGCTCTTTATCTCTCTCTTGTCACTAGGCTCAGAAATACCTAATGATGAAATACAGAACCATATTTTATCTAAATGCAGACAATTATTGAATCGAGTGTTGCATTATTACTTTGCATTGGTGTGTCATCTTTTAAAATAAGGGCCTGCCTCTGTGATTATTGCAAATTCACCTCTGGGCTTTAAAAACTTTTGAAAACAAAGCCAGCCACATATTATTTTATTGGAGTGTAAAACAAGGATGATTAGGTTTAAAGCTTCTGATAGGTAAACTCTTTTTTATTTATCTGAATTTTATTATTTGAATTCAGTTCATTTCCTGTTCATCTTGATTCTACTAATAAGTCTAAGAATTCCCAGCACTTGCCCTCTGCTCACAGAGGAAGGTACCAGGAATGTGAGGAGAGTTCGATCCTTATAAATTTCCCAGTGCTTCCATGGCACTCAGCTCTGACTCTGCTCCAAATTCATCCCTTCAGTTCAATTTCCTTGAAATCAGTGGAGTTAAACCAAGGTTAGCTGCTGCCCTCAGACATTTGAGAGAAGAGGAACTTCATCAGGAAATGCATCCTCACAAGCTGTGTGTATGTGTAACACTCAAGACCCAATGCTTTGCCAAAATCAGGGTCCAATTGGTCGCCTGCCAGAAGCACAAGAACTATTCTTTAAGGAATTTAGAAGGAGCAGATTGCAGTAACTCGCTTCTGTGGCACAGGAAAAAGTCCTGCAAAGATTTCCACAATTATTACTAATTTTCCAAGCGTTGACAGTGTGCTCAGTATGTTCAGAACATGTGTTGCTGCAGACTGAGCCAAGCACGAGGTCTCTAAGATCAGAAAGTAATATTCCTTCTGATCCTGCAGAGTGCTTTGTCCACAGTTTAGTGTGGAGTCTGCTGGCCCTGGAGAGCAGTTTGTGCAGAATAATATGAGCTGCCTCTGCTGACATTCAGGCCCCCTCTCTTCTGTCATGGAAAAGATGCTTCTTAATGAATGTGGGCTCGTTAATATCTGTAACTGTTCAACCTTTGTACAAGGGGCTTATCCAACTAACCAGCCATTGGGTGGGATCCAGCTGCTTATCTTTAATTACCTGGATTTCCTCATGTAAATGCTTAAATACACACTAATGATCCTTGTTGCCTAAGACATGTTTGTTGTTTATTTTCAAAGTAGATAGAGAAAGTTGGGCTTTATTCTTTGTTCTTATTTCATCTGTGTCACCAAAAGTGGAGGGGAACTGGATAATGCCTTTGTTTTGGACCAACAGTTCAAAGACAAGTTGAAATATCTAAATCTGCTTTAGCTTAGACATTCCTTCTTCAAGGATCTCCTGTTTGCTCCCAGGAAAATTAAATAGATTATCTGTCAATGTCCTTTACAAACACATAGTTTAAGTCCATTAGAAAATGGTTCGCGATTGTTATGTAAGCAGTTTTCACATTGTTACCCAAATCAAATCGGATTATTCCAACATTCAAACCATAGATATTTTAACTTGTAACCCAAATGAATTTTATTAAGGTAATCTTGTGATCATGGCACTAAAATTAATACTTTAAGGACAGTTGAATAGATCCTTATTATTCAGTACAGTAAAGGATTTATTACAGCAGACACAACTACCTCCTGCGATGGTTACAAGTGAGGAATGTTTTTTGTCAAAACTCCCTGTTTGCCATCACACTTATAACTTTACTAAACATTCATCCCATGAGCTGAAATCTTCTAAGCTCTTAGAGAACAGGCAAACCCCACAAAACCAGGACGCCTGCAACTCAATACTCCCTGCCATTTACAGCTAAAGGGAAGAGTAATTCACTTTAAAGAAGCTTATAATGCAGTTTTACTGTTGAGAATTAAATCTTAGGAAATTGAGTAATGATTCCCTTAATGTTTCTCCTGGACAAAACATCCAAGTATCCTGGATTTTTAATTTGACAGCACAAGCAGTCTCTTTGGGAAGTCAGTGGTTCTTTTAGCACAGAAATGCACAGCTGAAAACAGGTGCAGCAGAGGGGCAAGCCCTGAATCCCTGTGTAGTTCTTCATCTTCCATGTATCCCTGTGTCATCTGCAGCAGCCAAGAGGACTCAAACACCTCTGCAATACTCTGAGAATTGCTGTCTATAGGCTATCCCAGTAAGGCCTTGTGAAAACAGTGCCCTGAGCTTCCCAAAATGAAAATGTTTGAGGATGATGGGAGGAGTATGTGAATATTACCTGTACCATCACAGGGATTTTTTTGATAAAGATCATGTTTAATGTTAGAAGAGAAGCAGGATTTAGAATAATTTAGTATTTCAGATTTCCTTTCCCTATCTCTTCCATGATGTAAATTTTCAGAAAATACTTAATGCATTTAAGTTGTTTGTTAAGGAATTTAAATTGGTTGGGAAGGAAAATCACTCCTTTACTTTGGCTGTGACTTTGGCTTCTTCTTTGAAGAAAAAGATTCTGTATTTTTTCCATACATATTGCAAGGAAATTGTGCTGTCCCTTCTCTTGATAGAATACTTAGGTAAGGATAGTCTGGAATAGCCTGTTTGCTGACTAAATTAAAGTAAGGTAATTAGAACAAATGTTTTGGGGTTTATTGTTGTCTCTTTTTTCCTTTCACTTTAGTACCTAAAACACTTCACTTTTTTTTATATTTTTGCACAATCATTTTTCAATAAAAGTTGTAAATTTTGTCCATTATATATTCGTATTCTTTTTTAACTATGCAAATAATTTTTTCCAGATGTATCCTCCCTTCTTCACCATCTCTAGGATAATAAATGAGTAGATTTTCTTACTTGAACCATGTTTTTCCTGATTGAAATAGAGCAATTTTATCAATGCTTATCTATCTTTTTCCTTTTTAATCCTGACATAGCTTAAGGTATTAATAAGCTCTTATCTCAAGTCTAGAGGAATCATATTTTAAAATTAATTTTATAATGTCTGATGGAGCAGGAGGGGGAGGAAAGCAGGTCAGACAGTTGAACTGGCTTGTTTAGGGGAATCCTGTATCAGATGAAGACAATGAGAACACTGCTGTAGCTTTGTGAAATGAAGCCAATGCTCAGTGGTAGGAAAAGAAAATCTCTTGTTAAATGTCCTTGCAAAAGTCAGAATTAAATTGCAGTGTCAAGCATGAAGTGGGCACCAGCACCCTGCCTGGTGCTTGCAAAAAGCTGCTGGTGTTCTGTCCATCCAAATTCTAACATCTTTATGGTTTTTGTTTGAATTGTCATCTAAAATGATGACTTTTCCAAAATACTGAACCAGTTGCCTGATCTATAATGATATAGTCTTCAAAATATTTTCTCCCACCTCCTTTTTTAAAAAAAACCACCCTAAAACCCCCGAACCAATGAACATTTTAATCACTTTAAGGTTTTCAGCAACTTTCAGCAAGTGTTTGAAGTGCCTTGCATTCTTGCATAGACCTTCTGTTGAACTCTGAATTCCCAGTAATACTGAGAAGAGGTGATAAATTCATTTATTCTGATAACTCCAAATCCTTGAATTCACCACTTTCTTAATCCATGGAGTCTGGTGTTTAATGAAGCCTCTTGGGCAGAAGTGCAGCTGTGGTGTCCCTTCTGCCCTTCACATGGACGCGTGGAAGGTTTCCTCTCTGGTTCCTCAGTACCTGAGTTACCATTCTCTCCAAGAGGGGTGGAAAAGCCTGTGCCCAGCTCGGCACTGGTTTCCAGTCATTTCTTGGGGCTCAATGCCACAGTCCAGCCACAGAAGAAGCTGTACTGTAAACTTTACACTTCTGTTGCAGTGATCTAAAGCAGGTTCTTGAATATCTCCTTCTTCTCAGCACTTAGAGAGTTTTCCTTATTCCCACCAGAAATCTGTGGCAAGCTGTAGGAGCCTACTTGTGGAAAAAAGGGGAGAGGGAATGGGCATGGAGACAAGGAGAGCCATGAAAGGGAGGGAGCAGGATGCTCAGCCAGCAGCCCACTAATTTGTCTCTTTTCTCCCAGTGTCCTCTGGAATAATTGGTAGCCTCAAAATGTTCTGGACTTGGTGGAAGGGCTGAAATCTTGGAACTGGCCATGCCTTGGGCGCTGAAGATTGCACTGGCTGATCAGCCAAATCCTGGTGCTGTCCAAGAGCAGCTCGTGGACATCCAAATCCATGGCAATTATCCTTTGCTCAAATAATAGACTCATAGGATCATTTGGGTTGGAAAGGACCTTGGAGACCGAGTCCAACCATTAGCAGTGCCAAGTGCAGTGCTTCCAGGGCCCTCAAATAGGAATTAATTTCCACAGCTCCTTTGTGCTTACCAGGGATCTGGGCGTGTTCCTTCTCTGTGGGGAATGGTGATATGACCGCAGCCTCGCTCCGGGCAACCTCAGTGTTTTGAGGTTTTAGTTTGGTTGGGTTTTTGGGGCATGTGGTGATTTGGTGTCCTGGATATGCTGCCCAGGGCACTGGTGGAGTCCCGATCCCTCAGGGATTTAAAAACTTGGACATGTGGAGCTCAGGAATGTGGGTTAGTGGTGGCCTTGGCAGTGCAGGGTTAGCAGTTGGGCTTGATCTTAAAGGTCTTTTCCAACCCTCTGTGATTGTATTATTCATTAAAGCCTATTTCCTGATGAGATGTTGGAGATGCAGAACCTGGTTTGAGATAGTGGTCTGTGCAGAAAAGTGTCTCCTGAGGGAATACTGAATGTACAGAAAGGGATCCATGCTTTTCCTGAGGCCACTTGGAACCTTGTCAGGGCAGTTTTTTAGTGCGGAAACGTGAAGCATCAACCACAAGAATAACATTCCTCTTCTTGTTGGTGGAGGAAAGTAACTTTGGGGGGCTTTTTTTCTTAATGTCATCTTTTTATGAAGCATCACTTCTTGCAGCTACAGAACAAAGATCACTATTCAGATTTTTGTTCATAATTTCATCATTCCTTGGAAATTTCAGCGTGTGCAGCTGCTCTGATCTCCCTTGTCAGTGGGAGTGTTGTGCATACACACACTTTCAAGGCTTTTTACTATTGGTACCAGCTACTCTTTAGGATTCAGACTGACACAAAGAGAGCCCATGGCTAAAGTGCACATCCTTAACCCCTTTCCACAGGACACAACATGAGCTGCTCAGAATTCCCAGTGGGATTGAAACCAAAACTGAACCCCAGTCCTCGATATCAGAATAGGAACAAGTTTTGTACCCATCTTCCATCTCAGTTATGCATTTCGTCATTTTATTCTTGGCATCTTGTTTTAATTTCTTTCACTTTTTTCATACCTTGGTATTTTCTACAGGTTCCACTGACCTTTAAACATACAAGTCTCATTTTTCTGTAATCTTGTGGATTTTGTTTTTAATACATGATAGTTTTCTTCCAAATATTAATTCTTTTTTATAAACTCTATTTTTTCTTAATGTAATAATATTGCACATCAGTGGATTAATTTTTCCTTCTAACAGTTTAGTTAAAAAGGGTATGAATTCAAACAGTTGTCTTGGCACCCTTGTGGTATTTTCCTAACATTCTCCATGATTATAAAATGCTAAATTTTGTCTGCTGAACTTTAGAAACCACTTCAAACACTGAAAGATTTTTTTTCCCCCATTTATTAGTTTTTTAAAATCAGTGACTCTATATAATGTGAATGCGGCATTAGCCTGAATAATGACTTATTCTCCAGTTCCATCTACATATCTGATTTAATTATGCTCCGAAGGAGGAAATGCAAAGGAGATATTATCTTAACAAGTTAAGTTTTCTCTTGCACAAGAAACATTTTCCCCTCACTGCCCTTTAAGTAGCTGATTTGTGTCCCCTGATGCACAGCAGGGAATAGCATTTGCCTTCCTGTGGCAAAAGGAATCCTATGGATGGAAAACTGGTCTGTGTGTGAATTAGCTTGGAGTTGTATTGTGTTTCTTATACTAATATAATATTGTTCTAGTGCTTGCCCCTGATTAAAGACATACATAAATAAATAATTTATAATTTAATTAATAAGGTATAATATGCAAAGCACAGTAATTTCAAACAGCTTGTAATGTCTCTAATGTACTTTCAATTTTTTATTTTACATAAGGGCTATATTCATTATGTGGTTATGATAAACATACTAATGAATTTTATTACAGGAACAAATTTAAACATGTAAATGAGATCAAATAGTATTAAAATGCAAACGATGGGGAAACTTATTACAAACTAACCTTGCCAACATACATGGAGGGATGTTACAAAAGGACTCGGGAAGTTGCACACTTGGTACAAAGTCAGTGCAGTCCTTTCACAAAGTCACTGATCACAAGAATTAGTGAACTCTCCAGTTTTAGTGTTGCATTAAACTCTCTTGAACAAAAAAAGTTAACTCGAATCCTGGGCTTGCATGTAACTTTGGGTGACAATTAAAATCCCTTTTCTTGTTCCAGTGAACAGTAATCTGTGCATAATTACATTCAAATGAGATATTAGCATTTTTTGTGCTTACTCTTTGTTAATTGCAGAGTTCACTCACCATGGTGATGCTTTTGATAGAATCAAGCAACCTTATTGACCTGATGCTGCAAGGCATGTTTGGAAATTCTGCTGTACTCTTTTATTTTTTTTCCAATTTTTTTTTATTTTGGCATTTTGAGGAGTCCTGCTGCTTTTATTACATTCCTGACACTTTTGTTAATAAATCATTGCAAAGTTAATGAAAATTGCATTCAGGCATATCCAAAATAATTGTGTCCTTTGTCATGCTAATAAATGGAAAGATGTTGATCCAATGGGTGAGTGCGTGCCCATTATGGGGAAGTTTGTGATACGTGCGCCTGTTGCGCTTGGACTTTCTGCCTTGGCAAATCACTCCATGTCAAAACAGGGATGGGGAAAACAAAAGTCAATATGTTTTATTTCAAAAGTTACACAACCTGCCTCTTAATTAGGCTGGAAAGCAGGGAAGGATTGAAATGTGTATATGAAGATGTACAGTTACGGTATTATCTGCAGGAATCAGCAACTGCCTTACACCAGAATATCCTTTGGGATGAAAACAATTAAATATCTCTTTCTTCTTGCCTTCTGGACTTTCATGCTTATTAAACCCTGATGAAAAAAGATAGAAAAAACCCCTACCCTTAAGCTTCACTTTAATACCAAGCTGTGGTGGAGGGAAATAAGCCAACAGCTGTGTGAGGTCTTTTAGAAGGGAGGGAGCTGACAATTTTTGGTTTACTCTTCTTTCCAGATAGAAAGCTGGAAAAGTAAAATGCAGGTGAGATTAAATTCTGCCTTTTCATTCACTATGTTTATTAGTGATTAGTTTATCAGTGGCTTGAAGCCACACTGATAAAAATTGGATTAGATTTTTGGTGCAGAAAATCTTTTACATGTTGCAGCATAACTACAAAAATAAGAGATTAAATGTTAAGGAAGTGTTTACCTGGAAAAATGGTATTTCATCCTGCAATGTTAGAGTTAAAAAATGTTAATAGTTAGAAATACAGATAGTTTTAGTCAAGAGTACTTAATTTATTCACTGGCCCATCCTGCAGGTTTGAGGTGGGAATTAATTCTGCTAATCAGTCAAAGAATGTAGTTTTCAGAACTGTCACATTAGGTGTAAGATGCAGGGTGCTGGTTGAATTAGGGGATGTTTAAAAGACGTGGATTTGTTGTGTTGTCTGAAAGTGTATTTTGTCCTCTCCTAATTTCAAGAATGGCATATTACCTTGAGATGGGCAGATTTTTTTTTTTTTTTTTTTGGTTAACAGTAATTTAAAGCTCACTGAATCATAATAAGGACATTCAGGTTCTTAAACAGTATCTGCAAAAATGCAAGGCTTCAAATCTTCAACTCTTCACTTTAATTTTCTCTTAAAGCACAGCAAAGTCTTTTACACATAAGAAGCCCCCTGACTTCAGTGAGGTTTGCACAGGTAATGAGGGTGGGACACAGCTGGGAAAAGGGGGTGTGTTTGGGAGACTTAAAAGATGCCTTTCAAATGAGCTTTGGAAAACAGTCTGGAGTGAAGGGAAAGAGGTGTGTGCAGCAGTATTGGCAGCATCCTTGGAGAATTAGTTAAAATCTATGATTTGTAAAAGCTGAAAAGAAACTTTCCCTGAGAGCCATAATCGCCCACTGTGTGATTTCTCCTCTGAAGCGTTTGAGAAGTGTTTGGCCACTGATGACATGTGGAGGTGGAATTAAGGGAATCAGTGCAAGGCAATCCAGGTTTAGAAGTGTGTTACACAGCTCTGTGTTTGTAGCAATGTTTTCCTCCATTTGCAGCACATTTATAAATCTTGGAAACGTGAAATTATAGGCAATCAAAACAGGAAGGTGAAGCGGTGCAGTTTCAAGGCAGCATGAAGGAAAGTCTCATTGCTCCTTTTTATTTTGGAACATTTTCTCTGCATGACAGAAATGGATGGGCTCTCTCCCTTCTAAATAGCCTCTGCAAAGATGTATATTTTCTAGAAATAGATAGCAAGTACCATTTGCTGTCAGGTTATTGACCAGGTCAGATCATCTGCCAAATTTAGATTGAGGGGTTTAGTGAAGGGCAAATTATGGAGTTCAGCTTTCCCACTTGGACTCCTTGCAACTCACTGGAGCGAAGACAGGCTCGTTCAAAGGGTAGAAATCCATTCCCCTGCTCCAGAATTTGCATCCAGGCTCGTTCTGTGTTGTTCTCCCAGGCACTGAGGAGCTCCTGCTGTATTGCAGCCAAGCTCCAGCCCTGTTCCATGCCCGTTGGCGGGGGATGTTGAATTAGTATTGCAAGATGTGCCACTCTGACCTCCTCACAGCAATTCCGTGTGATCCTGACCTAACTACAGGCTCCCGGTGATAGCACAAGGTAAAACATTATGCCAGCCTTGCCTGTGTTAGTGGGATTCCTCGACAGAGTTTCACCATGGTGATACTTGCTGAAAACCAGCAAATCCCTGCCATTTATGCTTTTAAAGCAATGCTGACACTTCAGCAGATAGTGCTGTAATGTGTATCCTGAGAGTGTTCACTGACTCTGAATGAAGTGACAGTAAAATCCTCACTGAAGTATAAAAAGGTTACTGCAATCCTCTTATAGCTGGAGTCTGACGAGTTTTCCTGAGTTCCTGCTTGTTTCTTCTGCTGCTCTTTCAGATTTAGGCAATTCTCACGATAAACTTGCCCGTGGCTGTTTTACTCCATGATCTTAAAGGTCTTTTCCAGCCTAAATGCTTGTAGAGTGACTGAACTGTTAGCTGTGCCATTTGTACTTCACTGCAGGGGTTCCTGGGAAGCATTTTTTTTTGTTGCCAGTTTCTTTTGGTTGTTTGTTCCTAGGAGTTGCATCCCTGCCCACCAAGGCATTTTCCATGGATATGGTGGCCTGCAAGAGCTGGAGAGGCTGGTCCATCAGCATATTTAATTACCTGGGGGTAGAATGTATTTGCATGTGTCAGGTCATTCTGCATCCACTGCCATATTTCACAATCCCATTTTTAAAGTCATTTTATACAAGAAAATGTGGCTTTGTACAACTTGGCTAAATCAGAGTCAAGCTGCCTGCAGTGAACCTCAAAGGGGTTTTTTCTGCATGAATGTGTTGCACGTATCATCACACGTGTATAAAATTTATATCACGTGTTTATAAACTTTACAGTTGGTTTTACAAAGCTCTTACATTATAGTTCCCAGTTTTCTCATGCAAAACTTGCTGCCGCTTTTATCCCAGAGGCTGAATTCCTGTATTAAAATGTAACAAGCAGTGTAGAAACCTCTTTTTTTGGGAAGAGAATTGAGAATTGATGAGGATGAAGAAAATTTTGCTCAATACTTTTTAAATAGTGCAATCTGAAAAACCAGTTGAATTTGATGTTTGAAGCATAGTAGGGCTGTTATTCCTGTTGAATGCTATTGCTGAGTAGTCTGGTTCTCAGTTTGTGGAGGGGGAAAAAAATTAGAAATTTCAGGTTATAAAATTAGTATCTCTTTGGTTTTTGAGGAAAGTTTACAAGAGGTTTACCTTCAGTCAGGCTAATGTGGAGAGTCAAAAAGCTCTCCTTGCGTTTCTTGGCAGCAAATCTGGTGTTAAAGATGGAAAAGGGAACAAGATGAACCCAGGAAAAATCTCTCCTCAGAACAGCTGCTAATGAGCCTTTTGGGGCTGATAGTGACTTCCTGTGACCTGGCAGTGAAATCCCAGTTTTTCTCTCATGCAGATTCCAACACGTGCAGGGATCAGTTTGCTTCATCTTTAACAACCCCTGCATTGCCTCAGCCCAGCTTGACCAGGTGAGCATCTGGCTGGGCTCAGAGTGCAGAGGGAGTCCCTGTGCAGTGCTGGGGAAGGGGCAGGCAGGAGGACTCCCCTTTCCCAGGCTTTCGGGGGAACCCTGTGGGAAAGCCTCTGTCCTCGCCAATTCAGGTCGCCGAGTTTTGTGGATAAGCACAAAACTTGTCAGATGGCATCAGCACATCCTGCTGGGAACTTCCACAGCAGGGGGTCCTGGGTCAGGAGAAAGGAGACCTGCAGAACAAGGAGCTTTAGAGCAGGAGATGGCAGAGTTCTTTTCCTTTCTCAGGGAACAGAAGAAAACAAGAAGCCAGCATATGCTGGGAGTCTGAGCCCCCAGAATGTTTGCACGGTTTGGGAAAACATCACCAATAAAACCTAAGTGGTTGCCACCTTGTATGGGTGAGTCATGTGCTCACAGTTCTGACTGTGAACAAAGTCAAAAATACCAATTTTTTGGCAGTCGTAGAAAGCAGGAGACAATTCATCATAACTTATGAGAACTGCAGCATACAGAGCAGGTTTCCTTTGTTATTCTTGCCTTAATTTTTCATATACACAATTCCCACAAACAAACTGTTTTCAAGAGGTTTCCCCACCATTTATTGTAAGTACAGGGTCACCCTTTGCCCTGCATTTAAGAATATCTTACAATTCCCTGCAAATCTTTCTGCTAAGAAAAAAAGAAAAAGCCATGTAGCTCTTGGAGGAAGTCCAAGACTATCATAAAAATAATCAAAATAAATATCAGTGGTTTTAAAATTAAGCTGAGAGCATTGATACCTAACCCTAGCAGATCCTGGGCACTCTGTATTTAGAAGAGTGAAGTAGCTGAGCTGCAGTAGCCCCTCACAGGTGAATATTTCTTTTCCCTGTACTGATGCATACTCTGTGCAGTCAGTGTCTGTTTAAAACCTTGTGCTGGAACATCTCCATAACCCAAATTCCTGTTGAGTTTAGTGGATGTTTTGTGAATGGATATACTCTAAAGGATTAAAGTTTCAGACTTTTTAGAGGAGTGGTTCTGATTTGTATGAGGAATTATCAAATTCAAGAGAAAAGAAAATTGATTTTGTCAGATAAATCATATTCTTATCCTCATAAAATTAGCTAGAATTGATTTTTGGAGTCACATGAATATAGGAGGGAAGGTGTGTTGTGTTATTCATAAGCAGATAATGACAGGACAGGGGGCAAGGATTCTAAAGTCACAGAGGGCAGGGTTAGATGTGTTTTTGGGAAGAAGTGTTCCCTGTGAGGGTGCGGAGGCCCTGGCACAGGGTGCCCAGAGAAGCTGCCTCATCCCTGGAAGTGTCCAAGGCCAGGCTGGACAGGGTTTGGAGCAACCTGGGATAGTGGGAGGTGTCCCTGCCCATGGCAGGGAGTGGAACTAAATGATCTTTAAGGTCCCTTCCAACCCAGACCATTCCATTTTCCTTCAGTCCCTTCCCCACAGTCGCAGCCTGCTCTGAACATGGGCAGGACATTTGGAGGTTGTCCTTTTAGCCCAGAAGAACAGAGCCCTGCTGAGTACCCAGTGGTAGCTGAGATTGCTCCGTGGATCTCAGCATACAGCAAAGGTGATGGATTGCTGGTCCTGCTTGCTCCCAGTTGGGAAGCAGAGCGGCAGCGGAGCGATGCCTCAGGGCAATGCCAATTTTTTGTTTTATAATTAGCCATGGCACCAGTTTTCCCCACCGGAGGGCATGATACAGGCCTCCTGATCAGCTGCAAACTAGCAGCACCACTAAACTGTAATTTCTGTGTAATTTCATGCTGTTACATGATAACTTTAAACCCTGCTTGCTGTTGAAAGTTCTCTAATTGCACAGTTGTTTCAGTGAGGCTCTAAAACGTTACGGGTGCGCTGCCGTTTTATGGGTCACCCACAACAACCTTGATGCTCTTCTACACATCCTGGTACAGGCAAATTCCAGCAGTGGAGTGTTATTTTATTCTGATTGTCAGGAAGTTTTTGCCATGTGCTATAAAACTTCAAAAGTGTGCTTTGGAAGTTACACAGAAGAGACAAATAACAAACAAACAGTGGTGTAAGTGTAGAAATCTTTCCTGGTTTCCTTTCTGATTTTGTCTCTGATCAGTGTGTTAATATCTGTAATTAAGACATGAAAGATCATAAACTTCATTCCAAGGATTGGTTACACAAATTTTAACATTTCTTTACATTCTCTTGATATTACTGCAGCTCATGCAGTTATGTTATGCACTCTGACGTCTATGTCATGTCATGTTTGCTCAACTCTTTTACTACTAATCAAACCTAGAAGTTTGCTGTTGTTTTAGGTTTTATTTTCCCCCAGTTCTTTCTCTGCAGGGTCAGCCCAGCTAAAAGAAAATGAAGCTGTCTGCTCTCAGCTTATGCATCATCACCAACACTAAACATGCCAAGTTCAGAACCTGTATTTTGTTGTCTGACTATTGTTGATAGCAGAAAAAAAGACAGCTTGATTTTCATTAGCAGGCTGACCTTACAGGGCTGGGAGCAAGGGAAAGAAATGTATTTTGACTTGAAGTAAACTGAGGAAACATGACATGGAAGTCAGAGAGGGATTATATATGCATCCCTAAGGTGTCATTTTTAACAAACCGTCGTCTTTCACTTGAGGAAATTCTGAATAAACCACCGGAGAGATTACTGTAGCTGTCCAGCTGGCAAGGACCAATACTTCTGACTCTGAATTATGCATTATCCTTTGCTGCTGGTTTTTTTTTCCTTTCTCCTTTTGATAACTATTTCTCTTGCCCTTACTGGGGATAGAAATGAAAATATATAGTCTTTGAAATACAAAAATTCAGACTTCTTAGCTTTTTTGCTCATGTAGCTCATTCTAAGAGTGCATTTTATAGGCTTTTGTAAGCATGCCTTTTAAAAATTGTTTAACTTCCTTCATGAGGCATAGATTGAAATAAGAAATCCTTCTTTATGCTCATTCCAAGGCCAAACATTAGGCTAGGAGAAGTGTTTCCTTCAGTCCCAGTTACATTGAATTCCTCTTTCTCTTCTTCTATCACTTACATTGTTTGTTATTCCTTTCCCCCTGCCTGTGTGTTAAAGGCTGGGGAGATATTCTGGAAACCTGGATTCAGAGAGTTTCCATTCAGAGCTGTGGCTTGGGGAGTGTATCTCAAGTTAGGTTTCTTCCCCACCCTTCTGCTTTGTGAAGCCCACTGTGAGGCAAGCCTGGAGCTGCTCCATCCTGCTACTTTTGGACACTGCTGGAGTTCCTTCCCGAGGGTGTTTGGGGAAAGGATGAACAGTTTTATAAGAACAAAATTTGGCCCTGAATCTTAAGCACTGTAACCCTGTTTGGGAAGTTATACCAACTGTTCTATAAATCAGCCAGCAATGTGCTGTCAGTGCTGAATTTTACTTTTAAAGCACAAGTCCAAAATAGAGGCAGAATTCAAAGAAGAATTCCAGAGAAGAAAACTTTTGCCAGAAGCTTCTGATGCAATTAAGGAGAGTGGTCTGTGTGTCATGCCACAAGAAAATGCAGCAGTTGTCCCTCCTGTGCTCTACCTGTGCCCCTTTGATTTTTCTGCCCATCTGATTTGTCCTGAGCAGAGAAATGAAATTCCTCTGCTTACAGCTTGTGGAGGTGAATCAGCTGGAATTTGCTCAAGCTAAAAAAAAACAACACTTCAGGCATTTCCTGCAAGAAGGCAATAGGTAATGCAGAGATGTCCAAAGGGCACAGTCAGGTCACAAGCTCTCCATCCCAGCCCATTCCCAAGGGAGCTCTGGCAGCAGGAGCTCTCTCTCCCGTTATTCTGCTGTCGTTGGCGCTGGCTTTCGGGAGCCAAGTGGGCTGTGGGAATGCTGTCACTCCCTGCCGTAGGTGGCCTCAGTCCTTGGCAGTGCTCACGCTCCCAGTTTGCAGCCTTCCCAATCCAGGGGTTTATATCAGGTGAAGCTGAACTCTCTGGAAGGCTGCTCAGCAAAGTTGCTATTAAAGTGACACCGCCAGCTGTAATCTTCTTGGGTTTCATTGGAATTTTAGTGCCAAAAAGTTGACAAAGTCCAGATTGTAGCTTTAAAACTGCCAGGCAAACTAATCCTGTATAATTTTGTGTAAGCAGGGGGGTACTTGGTAGTTAAAAGATGATACTTGACATCTCTTTGCCTTATTCTGTTTTATTAAAGACAACTCGTTAAATTTACTCGAAGGGAAATAGAGATCTTAATTGTCATGTAGAAGCATTTACATGATAAGATACTGTTAGTTGTTGAAGTGATAAGAAGAATTTCAGTGCAATTATGGTTTAGATAGAAGTAGAGAATGGTGATGTACTTTATTTAACTTTCTCATATTTTAAAAACATTGTACTTGAACATTTTTGTAGAAATTTTGAAACCTCAGACTTCTAGACTGTAAGTCTTCGTTTCCTAAACTACCCTAATACTACCGATTTGCACCAATTAATATTAACAAAAACTTTCAAGAAGCCAAAGTGGTCTTTTTAGTGTTTCTCTGAGTGGTATAGTATTGATGTTTGAACGGGGAAGGAAAAGAAAGAAGTACTTAATGCTACAAAAAATGATAAATCCTTAATTCTTTAAGTGTAAAAGAGTGTCAGCCTTTTCAGGGTGTTGGTAAGAATATTCTTTTTTACTTCTTTCTTCTTCCCAACAATGTGGCAACCTTGCTGAAATACTCCTTCTCTACCCTTCGTGTAATGTGAACTATATAACCTTTGTCTTTTTCTTGTTTATTTTTCTAAACAGTAACATTTATCTGGTATTAACCAAATGAAAATGATGGAACAAAGTATCTGCTGTCTTTAGAAATCATATATGGTGATACAGGATGTAAAGTATGATGATACATGGAGAAAACACATGATGAGCTAGGAAACTGATATTTCACATGCAGATCCAGATATATATCCACTGTTCCCTGTGGTCCTGGTGCCATTGCAATTTTCCATGTGCCTATATGGTGAGCAATCCCTGTCTGTTGGAGTCTGCATGGAAAATCAGCCACAGAAAATCAGCCAAACCCCTGGGTGATGCAAGAAAACAGCAGTTAAAAAAGGAGGAGAGAATTCATCTCAAGAAAAAAAGGGTTTATGCTTTCTCCAAGAGATGATTCCAGCTCAGTGAAGAAGCAGAACTGTTTAAGTACCAGCCATGGTACTTAATTATTTTAGGACAGAGTACTTACTTAAAGTAAGGTCCATTCTGTTGTCTGGGCTGCAGGGTGACACGAGTCCAAGGCTTCATCTGGAAATATTTCCTGGTGGATGTCAGGGGTTGCAAATGCCTTTAAATGTTCATAACCTTGACAGGGAAATCTGTGAGTACACATATGGTTGATTAAGCTGCCACCTGCGTTCTGGCATTAGAATATATATGAATTTTTGATTTTCATGCTACTAATTTTGAGCAGATAATGTTGCTGTCCCACTGTGCAAAATTTTCTCAAAGATAAAAATACAGTTTTGTGGAGGTTTTGTTTGGTTTGGTGGTTTTTTTTTCCTAGAGATCTTTAGTCATCCCCTAAATAAATGCTGTTTACATGCTGTCAGCTTGTAGGAGTATCAGTGAGTGTTTGTCCACCTTACCCTGTATGACCTTGACCATTACACCAGTTCAGAAACTAAAACCAGAACAATCATATAGTCCCGTATTTGTCAGAATAAGATTGTTTTCACTCTAACTCGTCAACCTGTTGGTTTTTTGCACTGTTTCCCACTAAACTCCAGCTCCGAAATGGCAAAGGGCCTTTGTGAATCAGGATGTGGAATTTCTATTGTTGGTGCTACAGCTTGTGTGAAATATGGAAGTGCTGCTGCTTAGAATCTTTCCATGACCATTAATTATTTATTATGTTGCAATAGCAAAGTTACTTTTTAAAAATCTTAAAAGAAATGTGGGTTTTTGGAGAGGTAAGAAATTAGTGGGGAAGACTTCTCCGCAATATGGCTTTTTCACACTGCCTCATTTTCAGCAGCTGACTTAAGTGTGCAAAGTCAGGGTCTGAGCTGCTTAGAGAACTCAACAGAGTGCCCACCTGGGACCCTACTTATTTTTATAGATTATTTAGGAGACCTGCTTCTGCCAGGGTAGATGATGTGAATATATCTCCCTGTGGTAAATCATCAGATTAAAAGAAAAAAAGGCCTTCTGAAATTTAGCAAGGGCCACAGGTAATTAGTGCTAAATCTGCTTCCTGTTTCATTGAAAGGAGTGGAATCTGGCCCAAGACCTAAGGTATGGTTCTTGTTTGACTTAGGGACACCCTAAGCAGCTTTAACTCTCTTGAAATCAGTCCTATTCCATGGCAGAGGAGTTGAAACAAACCAGTTGCAGAAGGTAAATATCACACATAGGTGACAACACAGGGTAATCCTTTTTCTTCCAAGAAGGCAAGTCCTGTTTTTAATTTCATCTTCTCTGTAATGGTGCCAATTCCAGCATATGATGAATGTACATCCGAATTAGTGCTGATAAATAATGCAAGTCGCTTGAGTTAATTTTTCTTGCTGAGCATATCTTCAGCATGAGCAAATCCTAATCAAAGATGAGCATAACACAGAGAAATCCAAGTTGTGAGTTCATTGCGTGATGGAGTCTGAATAATGATGCGAGGACAGCTCCTGTGCCCAAATGAACACCTGGGTTTTAAAGACACAGTTCACTCAGGAGTACACTTAGGCCTTGGAAAGAGCTTAAAGGTGACAGAGAGACTGAACCAAGTTGATGGCCCAGCTGGTTTTCCTTTCTACCAGAAATAGGTATACACTGTCCCTCCTCCTTAACGTACACATGGTCCCACTGCTCAGTATAAACCACGGCCCTGTTGCTTCAGGACACCTCAAGTGTCTGGCAGGGCGACCATTACGCTCATCTTGTCCTTCCTTTTAAATAATCAGTAACTTTATTTCTGCCCTAAGTGCTTCTCTTGTTATTTGGAAACACAGTGGGAAGTGAATGGAAACTTCCAGAGATCTGCTGGAAGCACTGATTTGGAGTCAATTTTCACACTTGACTGGGACTCCAGAACTGTCCTCAGGCCTGACTCTGAAGGGAAATGGACATGAGAGGAAACCAGGAGTTCACTTTTTAATTCTCTCTAGGAGTAAAAATATTTCATTTTTTATTTTTTCTTTAATGCCTATTAAACTTCTGGCTGTGAATACTTGGATTAAAAATCATACGTAATGACTATTTTAGACAATGTCCTTAGGTGCCTTTATAACTCCATGATTGCCTATTCTCTCCAGAGGCACTGGAACATCTTAAAATGGAAGCCAGGGTGTCTGGATAGTTGCTTGGCAAATGTTATTAAAAGCATCAAATCCCTGAACTAGAGGCTTCATTACTTGGTGATATTTCTGCATGAAGGATGGGACTATGGTAAAATGTTCTTTTAAAACACACAGTAGATGATAAGAATTAATTGATCTTAAAAATATACGTTTCATCTCCAGCCTGGTTTATGCACACCTGGTAATGCTCTTGGGAGAAGGGCAGGGGCCCAAAGGAAAGGGGAGGCTGTGGAGGAGGCCAGCCCCTTTCCTATAAACTGCCTTATCCCTGGAACTTGGAGGGAAACTCCACCTCCTTGTTAAGACATCCACACTGTGCTTCCCAGCCTGTAAGCTATAGCTTCCTGAAAAGACATTCCTTATTTCCATGGCATGCTGCAAAAATGGAGCAGCATGGAGCCCTGAAGTAATAATTTGCTGAAAGAATTTCATCCATCCGGGAAGAGAGTTGAGCTGCTGCCTCCTGGTTTTGTCTTTATCCCTGTAATTAATCAGATACCTAAAGAGTCTTGGAAGAAATTCAAGGGAAAAAGAAGGCAAGCTGCAGCTTTGCTGTATCTTCCTTGTGACTCCCAGGAGGATTTTCTCTGCACTTTTCCCTGTCCTAAATGTTCTGTTGAATGTTCCCTCCTATTTGTCATAATTTTCTCAAAAATCTTCCTATACAGGTACAGTTGTATGCACATATATATGAATTTATATGCATACATGTATGGATTCTGTCCCAAGAAGTACAGATCCTTTGCCTTTTGAGTTATCTTGCATCATTCCTTGACAGGAATTTTTCTTTTCTGAAGCACTAATACATTGGATTTGTGAGGAATATTTTTGGTTCAGACAAGAGTGGCCATGGCTGAATTTTTCCAAAATTAACCTAAATTTGGCTTCCTGTATTAATATACATAGAGTTACCTGTAACTTCAGTGGGAGTGGTGCATGTTCAACACCTTGGAAATCAGGTCACTGTTTAAGGGTTTAAATATGAATAAGGTGCCTAAGGTGAGAGATTTTGGCATTATTGAATTGCCTCAGGTCACAGAGCAAATCAATGGCAGAGTCAGCATTAGCAGCCAGGACGTTTTGCAGGCAGGCAAAGGGTTTGCAGGAAGGCAAAGAGTTTCCTGTGCTGCAGCCAACCCATAAATATGTCTGTATATACCTCAATGTACATAATTAATTCAGCCCATAGTGTCTTAGCACTCTTCTATACTGATATGGCTGAAGGCAACGTTGCATTTCCATTAAAGCCTCAGCAGCCCCATGCTTCCTTCAAGTCAGATCCCAAATCTACAGCTGGGAGTCAAATCCAAACCAACAGCTGCCATTTCCTCCTTTTGGGAAGAATTCAGCTTAACAGGGAAACAGAGCCATTTCTCTTCAAGGCTTAGCCCTGGAAAAAGAGGTCTCAGAGAACACAAACCATAGTGTTGGCTTACAGAGGAGGGTTTGTTTAACTACTGGGGGTTATCCCAGTCACAAGTTCATCCTTATTTGATAATAATGAAACAGAAGTTTGATATATTTGCTTGACTAAGATTGCCATGTGGGAAATAATATGTTTTGTGAGTGTTTATAACAATCATGGTTTAAGCCAAAATTGATTTATCATGATTGCTGCATATAATGCTGCAATGTCCTGATTGAGCCTGATATTTCTTCTTTGTTGAGTGGAGAAAATGTATTTTGAGGGCTTTTTGATTTTTCAAAGTATTTTGTACAGTATAAATCATGCGTTTTCCAAGGCAATGATTATAGCTGAATATTCTCTATACTGGAGCTCAAAAGAAGAAAGAGGTTGTTTATATGATTTTTAAGTGTTATATGTATTTAGGCTTTTGCTTTTTAGCTTGACTGCAGATTGTTCCTTTTGAATTTTGGACTAGAATGGGTTTGAATTTCATGGGTTTGGATTTTTTTATAAACATTGTAGTTCCAGTGAAGGAAAAAGTTCAGTACTTTTCTGTCTTGGGAAAGAGCAGTTCCGCAAAGCGTGCCAGATCTGGATCATTCCAAGACTGCCCAGGAATGTCATCTTCGTATCTTAGATGTGATATAATCTTCAGGGAGGAAAGTTGGAGAAAATCTGTAACTTTCCCGAGTTTCTGTTTATTTCCTTTTCTTCAGCATAGTACAAATTGAAGATATCAGCTTGACTTGCTAAAAGGACGGGAGTCCTGTCTTTTGCTCGCTCAAGAAACTTTCAATTTACCGATAGTACCAACTTTCTCACACTGTCTCAATGGTTGGATTCAGTGCAGAAAACGGTGGTAAAAGATTGGCTCTTCCCGTTCATTCTCTCTTCCCAGACTGTTTTCCAGCTACTGCCAACTATAGTGTTGTAAGATTTTGTACAGTTTTTATTTTTGCAATGTGGACATCTGTCCAGTGGGAACAGAAGTGAGAATTTCAGAGTTTAATGGAAACCTGATAACTCAGTTATGAAAATGCTAATTAAGGCATATTTAAATGAGGCCTTTACAAATGATAGTTTTATGACTAAAATCCCTTCCCACTTATCATCTGCTCAAATGACTGATGGAAAAAATTAACTGTTAAATTTGAAAACAAAGCGACTGTAGGACTCAGGGATTGTACACTGTCACTGTGATTTCTTTACATTTGCATGTGGTGTATTTTATGTTTTCAAAAAAAGGATATTAAGTGAAATGTTGTGTTTCAAGGTTCTCTCCTATTTCTGAGTTCGATAGTACATGTTTTCTTGCACTTAGAACTTCCCGTACTCAAACTTTCACCCATTTCTTCCTATGGAGTATTTATGGTACTGGGAATTGTATCCTTACATGGTATGGATCCATGGATCCAGAAGTGTGGGAGAAAGCCATTGCAGGGGGAAAAAGTTCTGTCTTAAGCAGAAGCTGTTGGATCTATTCATCTTGTAGATGAATAAACACAAGAACTTCTCTACATCTTTTGCACGGCGTGGCCAACACCCCCTGGTGCAGTGTGAGTTTGCTGAATTAGGCACCATTTCACACCCCCCTTTCTGCCTGTCAGAGAGGTGCCAGCTTCCAGGAGAGACTGGTGCTGCAAAGGCTCTCTGGAGCTCTGCATCCTCAAACTGCTTCTCAAAGGAAGATTGGAAGTGCACTCCCCAGGCTGGGGCATGCACTGAGTCCTCTTGCAGGGAGGACACCCTGAGAATACTGAGCTCAGCCGCCGTATTGTAGTTGGAATGGGTGCCCTGTAGGTGCCACTTTTACCAGGACAAAGCCCTGGCTCTTGTCTGGGTCTCCTCTTTGACCAAGTGCTTATGGGGAAAATGTACTTTTTAACAATCATATTTTTAAACCTCTTAAATGCACATTTTCTTACATTTGAGTAGTTCTCCAAACCGAGCAGGACACGATCACGCACAGAATATGGGGTGCAAGGTTTAGAGCAGGTCTCTATTTATCTTTCATATAAAACATATCTGTACTGGCTATTCCCTCTAAAACAGGGATGAGTCCCAGGGTATAGAAATCATTTTGTTTCTCATCAAACTTATTTCACTTGCAGGATTTTTGTTTTCTTGAAAACTCTTGCTGCGCACAAGAAACCTCAATGTGTTGCAGCATTATCTGCATGTGATGACATTTTGATACAGATCTGATGGCATTCTGATAAAGAATCATTTTATTGAGTTGTAGTGCTTTGTTTAATGTGGTGGATTCATGTAGAAGACAAAGGTGTAACGAGAGCCAAAGGACTGGAAGCTGAAACTACCTAACTCATGCTGGAAATAGCTAGGAAGTTTTAATGAGTTATTTTAATTCACTGCAATTAAAAAGATAGAGATTTTAAAATGATTGCTCAGCCTCAAATAAAGGTTAAAGGTGCAAAAGAGTGAGATTTTTTGTCTCACGATACACAAATGTCTGAAACAGAAGCCGATGGTACTCTTAAAACTTTCTGAATGTTCAGCAATGTGCAGTTTTTGTACACACACAGCTTTTGGTAGAGACACATGCACCCAGAGCCAAACACAGGTTTTTAGGTTTTTAAAGACCATTTTCAGAGCTTTTCAGAGAGTTTGCCTTGCTCTAGTAGCAGAAGTGTGCACTGTGTAATGCACATGATATACACCCCTCCTGTTTGTTTGTCTGACACTTCAGTGCAACAGCACAACTAAACCTTTAGCGTTGGTAGTAATTAATGGGATTAGATGTTTAATTCATTGTTGTCACTGACTTGGAAAACCAACACTTTATATTTTAATCTCTTTTAACATCAGAAGTGGGATTTCTGTGCTGCCCTAACCCAAAATGTCTGACTAGATTAAATAAGTAAAGGCATTAGCAAGCAGCAATTAGTCCCTGTATTACTGTGGGTAACTGCATGTGTGTGTGTTCACCCAGCAACAGCGAGGAAAAGGAAGGGTGCACAAATCCTTAGGCTGTTATACAGAACTCTTCATGTTTTCAGACTAGAGCTGTGTGGAGTATTCTTTTTGGTAATGTCTTTACAGCAGTGAATTT